>CAUYLG010013431.1:0-82643 GCA_963573385.1 Cacajao melanocephalus
AAAAAAAAAAACTGGGAGCTGTAATTTTTGTCTCTGACAAAACAGACTTTAATAGTAATAAAAACTAAAAGAAACAAAGAAGGACATTACATAATGGTAAAAGGATCAATGCAACAAGAAGAGCTAATTATCATAAATATATATGCGCCCAATATAGGAGCACCCAGATACATAAGACAAGTTCTTAATGACTTACAAAGAGACTTAGACTCCCGCATAGTAACAGCGGGAGACTTTAACACCATATTGTTAACATTGGACAGATCAATGAGATAGAAAATTAACAAGGACATTTATGACTTGAACTCAGACCTGGAACAAGTAAACTCAATAAATATCTATAGAATTCTCCACCTCAAATGCATAAAACATACATTTTTCTCAGTATTAGATTACACCTATTCTAAAAGTGACCACATAATTGGAAGTAAATCGCTTTTCAGCAATCGCATAGTATTTCACAGATTTAAATGAAATATTGGTTGGCTGTTCGTTTGTTATTTTCTTCCCTTATTCCTTCCTGTCTCCGTTGTTAAGCACAATTATTGGCATAAAAGAGGTCTTTAATACCTATTTTTAGATTGCATTCCAGCCTGGGCAATAGAACAAGACTCCTATTCTCTCTCCCCCTTTCTCTTTTTTCTTTCTTTAAAAAAAAAATTAATTAGAAACACTAAAAGAATGGAAAAAAGAAAAAAAAGTGAACCAATATAAGGATAATTGATGTTTCTGAAATGAGACAAACAAAAGGAATAGAAGTGTATTTAAAGACCTAATACAAAAAAAATTTTTCTGAAGTGAAGAAAAAAGTGTTCAAAAAACACTCTGCAATATAGGAAAAATGCATGTGAAATATTCAATACCAAATCGTTATAAACCTCAAATATAAAATTATTTGGCATCCAGGCAAAAAAAGTAATTTACTTACAAAGGGGAGAGGATGAAGTTGGCCTCTTACTTCACCACAGCAATATTCAATGACAAATGCTGGAGTCCTATCTTCAGACTTCTAAAGGGAAGAAAATATGGTCAAAGAACACTAAATTCAGCCAAGTATCAGTATGAATTAAATCAGGAAATATAACAGTCATTAGCCCTTCTTAGAACATATTGCCTGACAGTCAGACAAACTAGTAGCTTACGCTCAATACAAACTCAAGAATAGAGAAGTTATGTTAAAAGGAATAGTGGTGGGCACTGAATCCATGTGAGGTTACCCCTCTTAGTTTACTTACACAGCTTAATGGGCCAGGAGCGGTGGCTCACGCCTGTAATCCCGTCACTTTGAGAGGCTAAGGCGGGCAGATCACCTGAGGTCGGGAGTTCGAGACCAACCTGAACAACATGGAGAAACCCTGTCTCTACTAAAAATACAAAATTAGCCAGGAGCGGTGGTGGCTGCCTGTAATCTCAGTTACTCGGGAGGCCGAGGCAGGAGAATCACTTGAACCAGGGAGGCAGAGGCTGCAGTGAGCTGAGATCACACCGTTGCACTCCAGCCTGGGCAACAAGAGCAAAACTCTGTCTCAAAAAAAAAAAAAAAAAAGCTTAACAAAGGCTACATTTAATCAACATTGCTTTCAACCTCCAGAGCAATCCATGGATCTTGGAATGCCTTAATTTCAGTGTCATTTCCCCATCTTTCATACTGTTGTTGTCCGTATCCTTTGTTTTGTTTTTTAAAAAACATTCCCTCCGAAATATTAATTTTCTTTTACAGTCCATGCTTAAAGATTCTGACACAACGTTTTCCAATTTCTTTGCTCATCATTGCATATTGCATTCCATTAATTGACTTTCTTCCTTTCTTAAATATATCCTTTTGTAGTTATTTTGATGAGGTAGTTACATTTCTGCTTTCTTTTGTTTGGAGATATCTGTACTTTGCCTTCACCTTTGAATAATAATTTCATTGAGGACAAAATTCTCAATGGATAGTTATGGCCCCTCAGCACTTTGAAGACATTAGTTCATTATCCTCTGGTTTCTGTGGATGCTTTTGAGAAGGCAGCTGCCAGATGTACTTCTGTTTATTTGCAGGTAATTTACCTTTTCCTCTCTGGTTGCTTTAAGGCCTTTTATTTCACAGTGATGCTTCTGGATTTGAAATTTACCTTCCTCCTCCTCCTCCCCCCACCCGCTTTCTTTCTTTTCCTTTCTATTCTTTTTGTTTTCTCTTCTTTCTCTCCTCTCTTCTCTTCTTTTTTTTCTTTTCCACATTTTGTGGCATCTTTCTTTCTCATGTGTTTCTCTAGATAAACTTTAGGATATTTACCCTTCCAAAAAATCTAAAGAGAATTTAAAATTTGATTGGAATTTCACTTGACCATTAATTAATTTAGAACAAATTCCTATCTTTAGTATGTTTAATATTTCTATTTAGAAATGTGCTATTTTCTATCCATTTAAAAATTTCTGCCTATAAATTGCATGTTCATTTAGTAAGTCATGTTGTATAATTCTTGTTAAATGAACTTGTAAATTTGCCAGATTTTTGTTTCTGTTTTGAAGAGACCATTTCATTTTTTAAAATCTGCATTTCTATTTGGTCATTGCTGCATTAAAGAAATCTATTGACTTTTGTATTTTTTTTGTGTCTGGATAGGTTTGATTCTACATAGTATGCAGGAAAGTAGCATAACAGTCAAAACACAAAAGGGGGTGTAAACAGCATCCCCAGAGATTAAAAAAAGTGGAAAATCTGTGTTTAAGGGCAGGTATATTCTAATTTACTAGACAAAATTAGATGACCAAAAAGTACATTTTATTTTCAAGTAGACAGAGAAAGAAAAGTAATAATGAAACATGGCCAAGAGAAAATTTTTTAGCATATTTAATATTCCTGCTAAAGATTAGATTTGACTATAGAAATTTCTGGTTGCAAAGGCTGAATTAAACTTAAATGGGGAAATAATTACACAGAAAGACTCATTCTATTAAAATTAGTAGGGTTTGAATTATATGCATCAAGCAGTACCTCAAGTTACTGAGAAATGCCAATGCAGAGTTAGTAGAAATAATTTTTTTAGACATGAATGGAAAATTCCTAACTTATAAAATCAATATTAATATCAGAGAAATCATCAAGTCAACATAAAAATCTGAGGATAAAGTAAAAGAAGTGATAACTTTATAATTCAGAAATACTTAGAAGAGCTTAAGAGGCTGCCTTTCTCAAAACACATCATGTCAGATCAATTTACTTCTCTTTTATGGCAGAATGACTGTCCCCAAAGATAAGAAGCATTTGAAAAACATAATATATTTTAATTTCAGTAAATGTTTTTGTTCTGCTGTATATGACATGTTATTTATGAGCTAAGGAAGTATGGTATGATCTACTCTTCTCAATGGTTAGTTGTCATTCACCAGTTCCCAGCTGGGAGCTCATATCAACAGGCCATCACAGGAATTCTTGGTGGAGTTCTTTAGAATCAATAACTTGATTGAAAACCTAAACAAAAGATTTGAGATATCATCAATGAAATATGTAGATATTACAAGCTACATACCAGTGTTAGTGTCTGGGGCTAAACTTCAAAACAATCTTGAAATATTAGAAAAATTCTTAAAAAACTAATCAATATTAGTAGCAAGAATTATAAGATCTGAGGAATACTTTGTGAACGTATTGGGAGTAAAATAGCTGCATAATATAGAAGGATGACCAAATACATTTGGTCTGTAGTCTTTTATTTCACAATGATGCTTCCGGATTTGAAATTTTCCTTCCTCCCCATTCCCCCCACCTGCCTGGCTTCCTTTCTTTTCCTTTCTGTTCTTTTTGTTTTTTCTTCTTTCTTTCTTCTTTTCTTTTCCATATTTTTGGCATCTCTCTTTCTCATGTATTTTTCTAGATAAACAGACCGAAATGTGGTAGAATAAAAAGTATTTGTTAAAAGAGATTGAGAAAGAAATATGAAAGGAAGAAGGAAAGGAAGGAAGACAGGAAGAAAGAAAGAAAGAAAAAGAAAAAAAGAAAGAAAGCAAGAGAAAGAAGTAAAGAAAACAGAATTTATTTGTAAATATATGGCATATAAGGTTTAAGAAAGTCCCTCTTCTACTCAATACTAGCCATTCTTCTCAATGCATTTTAAAGTGATATGAAGAAATGGAAGTGAATTTGAAAAAGAGCAACAAGAATGATGTTGATGATGAAAAAAAATGATGAATATATATCCTAGGCCAAAAGGTTAAGAATTTAGTATTGTTTGGACCAGAAAATGGATGGGAAAGGGATGATTTCATTACCAAGTATCTAAAGGATTTTTGTGAAAGACAGCCTCCATTGGTGATATCTCCAGTCTAAAGAGGTGGAGCAAAAGCACAAAGGGGCTTAAGTTTAAAGCAGAAAAGATCAGGTCTGGATATAAGGCAGGTGTCTCTGTCATCATGGAAATGAAAATTTGAAATGGTTTCTAAAGGATACTTCAAGCCAAGCAACACCATGAGTCTCCATGTTGGATGTGACGTTGGGCATGAAAACAAGTTTGGGAAAGAGAGCCTATGCCAGGGGTCAGCGAGCTATGGCCCACAGGCCAAATCCAGCCCGCCACCTGATGGTGGATGGTCCATGTGTGAAAAGTGACTTTTACAATTTAAAAAAACTTCATGATATAAGAAAATTATATGAAATTTGACTTCAGTGTCCATCAGTAAAATTTTATTGGAACATAAAATTTTGCACCCATTGATTGATGTTATTGTTTGTGGCAATGTTGGCACATTACAATGGCAGAGTTCAGTAGTTGAGAGTAGGACCATACAGTCCACAGAGCCTAAAATGATTACTATTTGGCCCCTTATGGGAAGAGTTTCCCAACCCCTGACCTATATGATTGCAGCCACTTACACAATGCCTGGACTTGACCTCCAAAGTCTAGAAGCTCTCCTTGTTGTAATAGAAATGAACACCCCTGGGGTCAGCTGATGAATAGAAGTGGCACATCCTTTGAAGTGTCTTTGAGAGAACTTTAGGTCCACAGAAGAACACACCAATGCTGCTGCTGCAGTAGGGGTAAGAAAAGGAAAGAAAATGTCACCTGGAGGCAAGGCCAGCTGGAAGTCAAGACAATGATAAGATATTGAAATGGTTGTGGCTGTGAGGTTACTTACTTATTTTTCTCCCTCCATGTCCTGTTTTCTTAGGTTCATTTTTTCTACATGCTTTCAGCACCGTGCTCTCTCCCAGGTTCCTAGCATCCTCCCCGGAATTACTGAGGGAGGTGGAGCCAAGAAGACTGAGGCAGGAAAGGGGCCATGAGACTGTTAAGGGATTTTGATACAGAGGTGGTGTCACCTGGATTTTTGGCCAGGTGACCTTAATTCGTGTCTTCTTGGATACATGACCAGATGTAAACTTCCTGAGAACATAAACCTGATCTGTTTTATTCCAGCACCAGAACAGTGCCTGGCATACCGTGGACAATCAACACGCATTTGCTGAATGGATGACTAAATGACTGTGCTGAGTATTCTCTGCATGGTCTTGGGCAAGTCCCTAGACCTCAGTTTCTGCAGGTGTAAGAGATGATAAGGACTGCGTTGTATGTTTTATCAAAAAGAAGGTAAGATAATACATTCAAAAGGGTTTTAAAAAGTTAGTTATTGCAAATATCCTGTTCAGCCTTGCCTTTTTGTAGATAATAAAATTTATGCTAAAGTAATAGCAATTTAATTAATTTCTCCTGTTGGAATTACTTTAATTTTCAAAGAAGGCCAGAAGGGAGAGCTGAAAAAGAAAAAGACATGGCTGAAAATATAGTCACCTAAACGTTGTCACCTCTAACGTTGACATTTCAGAAAACTGTCAAGAGATACTTTTTGCATATAGTGACTATCCCAGAGCTGCTCAAATCCCTTGTGACTTAGTTTATATATAAACGCCACATCTGTACAGGGGTTCAAAGTTCTTTCTGCAAGTTGGGGTGCATCCATCATAGAGATTTGCAGAGATGGTGTCTTTTTTCCCTTGTCTTGAATATTACTATTCTTTGTAGCATAAGCTGAATTAGTTACTCCAGTGTGGATCAAAAGTTCTCAATCTTTACTGTGCATAAAATCATCTAGGCAGATTGTTAAAATGTAGATTCTTAGGCTGGAATCCAAGGAATGCAGGTTTAGTAAGGATCTTGGATAATGTTGAAGCAGATCGTTCTGTGAGCCACACGTTGAGAAACACTGTCATCAAGAAATTCTTAAAGATTGCCATTCTAACTGGTGTGAGATGGTATCTCAATGTGGTTTTGATTAGCATTTTTCTAATGTCCAGTGATGATGAGCTTTTTTTCATATGTTTGTTGGCTGCATAAATGTCTTCTTTTGAAAAGTGTCTGTTCATATCCTTCGCCCACTTTTTGACGGGGTTGTTCATTTTTTCTTAGAAGACATGGACGCAGGGAGGGGAACATCACACACTGGGGACTGTCAAGGAGTGGGGGGCTAGGGGAGAGATAGCAGCAGGTGGGGAGATAGGGAAGGGATAGCATTAGCAGAAATACCTAATGTAGATGACGGGGTGATGGATACAGCAAACCACCATGGCACATGTATACCTATGTAACACACCTGCATGTTCTGCACATGTATCCCAGAACTTAAAGGATAATAAATAAATACCACCTCTGTTTCTTCAGACCTGGATCTTGCTGGGAAGTGCCTATATAGCCTACTTCTTCTTAGCTCATATGTTAACATGGTTCTCTCCCATGTATCATAGCCACATTTTAATTGTGTGTTCCAGGACCATCACATCCACAGTAGAAACTGATGGTTCCATCACATTTCAAACTCCAGCTTCAAAGAAACTTACCAGTGGCTTCATTTTCAAATGACAATGTGTTTAAAATGTAGCAATACGACTTTAAAATAAATCATTGCCATGGCTAAATTTGAGAAAGTAATTTTTCAGAAAATACTTCCCACTGAAAAGTATGAGTTTATGGCTTAATGAAGCAATTTCCAGGTGTTTATGGAAATAAAAAGCAATGGTTAAGAATGCTCTTGGCTTCATCACTTCGTTGCTGTGTAACTTTGGGCATGTTAATTACCTTCACAAAGCCCCCAGTTTCTCATCTATAAAATGGGGAGAATTATACAATCTAGCTCCTGGGATCTCTGTGAGGATAAGCAAGACACTGCAGGTCTGGCCGTTGGTACTATGCTTGGCACATGGTGTGCTCTCAGGAACCGCGAGCTTCCTAATGTTATTTTCCCACTTGATGGCTATTGGTGTCTGCCTGCTTCATGAAACAGAACGGAAGATGTGGTGCAGGGTGTTAGCCCAGAGGTGATTATATAGACTTACTGAGATCAGCACTAGATTTTTGAGCTCTGGACTGAAACATTTTGAATGGTAGATGGGTCAGGTGAGACCCTTCCCAGTGAGGAGTCACAGCTTTGCTTTGTGTCTGATCCCCAGAGGTATCCTTGCATCTATTTTCAAAGATGCTGTTATGGGTGGTGATATTTTTCCATTAGTGTAGATGTCACCAAAGAGATTGCCCACTGGCCCATTCCAACAGGCAAAGACTGCCCTTTTATTTGCAGCCACAGTAACTGTTTGCAGACCTGATGACGCCCTTTGATGCTCTGCCTTTAAGACTCCATTTCAAAGGATTCTGATTGCTGCTGCCAGGTGTTCTACTGGTGTCCCCAGCAGTCACAGCTCCCCTGCCTCTTTTGAAGTTGTGGCTATCATGCTGCACAGCTAAGTCCACACTTTACTTAGGGGCCATAGCTGCCATGGTTTTGCAATCACCAAAAAGTCTCACAAAGGCCATTTATTATCTACCTTCTGCGAAGGGGGAAAGGTCAGCCCTTCACTGGCTCTCTGTGCACCACTGTCCCCACATACAGCATTCTTCTGCTTGCCTGGCTTACTGTTCTCAGCATTTAGGACTCCAAGTATGGAGAATTTCTTGTCACAAATGCACACTGTGAAGCCCAGGGCAGAGAATCCACACAAAGTGGTTAAGGCACAGATGTGACAGCTTCCTTTTTTTTTTTTCTTTTTCTTTTATGAGGCAACGGACAAGTGCAATAGAACACTAATGGGGTTGGTAAAGAAAAAATTCTATAAAATTTAATTACCCACAATTGCTTGGATTTAAAAAGAGAGTCTCTGCAAAAGAAGTATAAAAATGCAAGGTGCTATTCTTCGGTTTACAGCCTGCCAGCCGCAGAGCCTGCAGACGCACAGGGAGCTAGATTGGGGACAGCGTTCACAGCATTGATCAGTCTGGGCTGCTGACTTCGATGAGAAAAGGACAGATTTTACACAAGCTGCAAAGATGGCTAACATTCACAGCATTATTTTTAGCTCTGATAAACAATAAAGAAAATCCTCCTTTCCCTCTCTCTGTCTGCTAAATAACTATTGTGCTCTTCTCTGTGGGGTTGGTGCATTTTTCAAAAACAGTTCAGCAGTGCCACACATGAAAGGCATCCAAAATATCACCCACCAGGAGATTTCAGCCCAGCAGATATATGGGCATGTGGGTGCGCCCGGGAGTAATCCCACCACCTCACTGAATTCCCAGGTTCTGCTGCCGTGAGCCCTTCTCTCTTTAAATTGTATGTTTGTTTTTATGTGTTGGCTTTTATGCTTGGTAAGTTATAACCCTGTAGGGGCAGACCCTAAACCCCATTTAAAAAAAATCAAATTACTTTATACCCTGAGTGCATTCTGCAAATAAAATCGATAAACAGAAGCTTCCCGTGGATTTATGGAGGCTTAGAAAGAAGATGAGAGCTACAAACTCTGGATCAGACAATGGACACAACTTCTGGTTAATCCTTTCTAGTGAGTGTTTTTCATTAGAAATGCCTCCAAATGATTCATCACATAATTATATTGTGTACAACACCTTCTTTTTTCAGAACCGCAGATGATAATTGTGCTGGCCAGCTTTTTTTTTTTAACCTATCTCCCAGTTAATTTGTAGCAGCCTATGACATTACTTTTCTCTGTGTCCTAATTACTCAGTTGCTCATGAGTTGCTGCAGATGTCCCTAACCAGGCTCACTGTTGTGATTCTGCTCCTGCCCATGCTTCACAGGCTCTGTTTTCTTTGGCAGCCAGAGCTGTGCTGTTTGGACTCTTGTCCCAGCTCCCTCATCGGTCTCATAGTTTGGTCACTTGCACATACTGGCCATTGCGCCAGGCTCTGAGGTACATGGATAAAGTTGCTTATAGCTATTAGCCCTTGAGAAGCTTTTAGTTAGTCAAATGGGAAGACAAATGAAAGCAGCTGACTTGTAGCATTGGATCCCAGGGAATGGTAGAGGCATCTTAGCCAATCCTCCCCCTCCCCAATAAAACACTAACATATATACGCCTTCATGCATAAGTAATCAAATATTTTGCCAAAGCTAATAATTTGATAGATAGATAACACCATCCAAGAAACTTTGCAGCATAATGATAAATCCACCCTGGACTCACCCATCCCTCCAGTCCCCTCTACCACAAATGGAGTAATTTCAGTGATTTTTCATTGACTCTTCACTCGGGTATAACCAGAGAGATTGATGCCCTCTGGTGGGAAGGAACTATGGGAATATGCTGACAATTTCCTCATCATAAGTTTATGGTGTCATTTTTTCCCCCATGAAGCTATAATTTATCATGTGTTGTATTTCCACTTAAGTCTATTTCTTTGAGTATTCTGAACATTTTAGTCATATAATGAATGTTTAGGATATCCTCTTAGATAAAGGTCCCTGTATGCTATAATCAGAATGTTAATTTCTTAAAAATATCATTTTAAAACACTTTGCACATATGCACGTACAAATGAGAATTGAAGGGTGCGTACACAAGCAAATGTGGGTCCAGATGGACATATTTACTCAATTTAGTATAAAGGTATTTTCACGTTTCTGAAAACAATGGGTGGTCTAAAATACATTCATGCAATATGGATTAGAAGCCCCCAATCATATGGTAAGCTGACACCTTTCTTCATCGTTAGGTTGGGTTAAACTGTTCTAACAAATGGTAGTACTCTTCTGTTTTTTATCTTTTTCTTCAAAGTTAAAAGAAACACTTCTACTGATGTTACAAAAAAAATGACCAAACATTTAAAGTTTTAATGGTAATTAACTACATCAAATTTACACCTAAAAGGCGCGGTGAAGTTATTAGCAGATAAGTCAAAAGTAGAAAACTATAAATATGATCTGAAGTGTAAGATCAAAGAATTAAGGCCTATGGAAGATCATTTTATTCAATTAATTAAAAACAACTGATCCACAAATTCAGAAAGCTGAGTATCTGTACAATGTCTGTTTATCAAAAAAGCAGCTAGATGTGACAAATATATTTTTATTCTATCTACCTTCTTGGAAATATTTTCCTGATTTTCTGAACGTTTATCTAAAGCTTGGGAACATATTGACAATGTTTACAAAAAGTGAAATACAGTTTCCATTTTTGTAAAAGACACCTTTCTATAGATTAGTAAGACATAGATGTCAACATATGTGTTTAATTAGCCTACTGTATCTTAATTGGGAGAATAATTTTTAATGTTTTTGTTTTATAGTGCTTTTCTGTGCTTTGTCTAATTAAAGTAATATACAGTTTTCACATGCATATGAATTTGAAAAAATCATTATAATGCATCCAGTTAATATTTATTGACTGTCTTTTAAAACTATACTTGTGTTTTTGTAATATAGCTAATATAATTACCAAAATTAATTACAAATAAAAACAATAGAACACACTTTTCTATTTTCTACTGTCAGTCTTTGATCTATTTTTAATTTTTCTTCTCTCTTCCTTATTTGTATTCATTTTGATGCCCATCAATTTGCTTCTCTATTACTGTTATTTTTGCAATTTTCTGGTTCCTTTATAGCTTGTACTACTCTCTTTGATCTGCTTCCCTTCAAGCTTTATTTTTGGTGTTGTTTTTCATGTTCCAGAAAAAAGAAATTTTGCCCCTCTTCACTTTATTCTTTTGATTTAACTCCTTCTTAGAACAAGAACAAACTCCAGCTTTGAGTGAACAGGTAAATGTTTTTAAAAGAGTAAGTCCTGAGAATCCTCGGCTTCTCACTGATGAATAGAACTGGTAGAGAGCCTACTTCAAATGCCCTCAAGAACAAAGAACCTTTTCTGAGGCCACTAACAAATCCACCAATTTCTTCTGACCCATCTTTGCCAAAAGATATGAGCTAATGACAGGACAGAAGCGTCTTATAAGAGTACCCAAGCAGGCTTGGGAACAAACATATCCTTGACATAATAAGGGGAAAACATACTGTTTATCTCTTTAATAACCATCTTGAGGAAAATTAATGTGACTTTGTCCTTTGTGCAGAACAGTAATTGGATTGTGTGTTTCATTTGTATCTGGACAAAGGCCAGGATATTGAAATACTTCTCAATATTAGATTTTCTTGTTTAAAAATTAGATTTTATTGGCATTCTCTTTCTGAGATTTCTTCATTAAAAGCTTCATTAAGCATAAATCTCCTTTTACACAGCAGAAAACAAAATTATTTGAAGGAGGTCATTTTAAAAGTCTTTTGAAAGGGTGGTGCTAAGCTTTTTAATGAAGGCTTGTCTTTTTCCAGGGATTTGGCATTCCAGGGATAAGATGATGGACTTTGCCTTCATGTGTCTAATATTAATGGCATTGATGCTTGAAGCTATATAATAAGCTACCGTGTTCTAGAGTCTAAGGCTATTACAAATATGATATCAAAAAATTTGGGACTAGGAAGTATGCTGGAGAGGTTTGATTCAGTGATGTCCAAACCTTGGGGGCCATGGCTACTCCGGAAGAGATGAAGTCATCCATCAAGGAGAGAGTTTGCATAGCTATTGGGTTGCAAAATACAATTGAGCATTAAGTACCTTTCTGCACTTAACTTTTGATTATGGCTTCTAGAAAGGTACGAGTAGCAGGGAAAGTGGTGCTAATATAGTTTTTCTACCTTAAAACTGATTACTCTTTACTCCCTGCAAAAAATTGGGCAGGCCCACTTCTCAGCACCGAGTAACATAATTTTCTGGGCAGAGTTTGTGCAAGCCCAGTTTTATCCCTGGTCTCTTGACGCTCCGTGTTCCTGGCTCATGCCTTTCTGAGGGAAGGGAGATAATTAAATAGTTCGGTTTTAAAGGCTTTCCCACTGGGCTGAAGCTTTGTGTATGAAAAAAAATAGAATAAACACCATGTGAGATGTCAAAAAGGGACAATCCTAATAAAGACAATCTAGAAGAAGTAAAAACCAAAATATAAGTGTCCATGCGAGGTGAGAACATTTATTCCATGATGACTGAAAACGGAATGTAAAACATTTATCAATGAATATATATTCTTTTTCCTAAAAGGAGAAAATAGCAACAAAAAACCCCCAAGTTGTCTCATATAAGCTTGTAATATTTTGTTAGTCTCTACCTATAATGTTTTTAAGGAAATGGCAGATGAAATGATCTCTTCTGGGTGGGTGTGAGGTGAGGGTGGTGACTGAGGCTCAGAAGTGCTGCGGGCCTGTGAGCCTGGGCTGGGCATGGAGCAGGAGCTCAGAGGAACCCGATTCTGTGGCTGCAGAAGCCAGGATGGATTGGAAGCACTACGTTTGGAGAGAAGGTAGAGCCAGAACTGGATTCTAGGCCATGTGTCAGCAGGAGTCAGGGCAACAGGTGAAATGGAGCAAGGAGGTGTCAAGAAGTGACACTGGAAAAGTCTCCAAGGATACTGCCACAGCTTATAGGGCATCGGAATGAGCCCTGTGGGGCAAGAGCAGGATCGCGAGGTTGCGCAGCTGGTCTACGCCCTCCCTCCCCAATCCTGTGCTCGAAGTGATGCTTTTCTTGGGATCTCTTGCTGGAAAGCCTTTACTCTTGGGCTGAGTGTGAGTCAGGAGTAATCCCCACAAGCACACCTTCAAACCGCCTCTTTCCCTGGTCTAACCACTCCTGCTTCTCTGCAGTTGCTGGACACAGGGTACAGAGAGGTTGGCAGGGGCCTCACAGAGCACAGGGCAGTTGAGTTCTGAGTGACTTCACAGGGAAGGAGGCGACTGGAATCAGATGGTTATGACTCTTGGACGGCTGCCTGATCACTCCTTCCACATCCCCCTTCTCATCTAACCTCCTTCAAATAGCCGGTCCAGGGAGATCTAACGAATTCCGTGACAGCTGATAGAAAAGAAAATAGCATCTTTCTGGTACAGAGAGAGTGTGAAAAAAATGTAAAAAAGAAGCAGCCAAAATGACCAAAAAATAAGTAAGATTCACCAGAGAAGTTCTCTGTGAAGCAGCACAAATGTGAAGGAAGTACACAGCGTTTAATGAAGCATGCTGTCTCTGCAGGAAGCCCACAAGGCAGAAATGCAAGGACAGAGGCTTCGAAGAGATGTGAGACAATGGGAAAATCACCAGGGATGCGGAAGCAGTCAGAGGTACCCTGGTGGGCTTTAATGTACTTTTACTGGTGCAATACCCGGAAAGTAGATAGAAAGAAGGTCAGGGTGTAGAAGACCTAAGGGGCATGATTATTAAGGCAGCTATGAGTGTCACGTATGAAACTCTGTGACCTGTCAATAGAGAGTCTATTTCCCTACCCTCCAACAGTGCAGTTCTTGGAATTCTTGTCCATCTGTATCTGCCTGTTTGGTCATCTCATGCAGTTTCATGGCTCCAAACAGTCCATGTGCTCACACCTCTGGCTGAACTTCTTCCCCGAACGCTTGCTTCTTATATTCATCTGCTCACTCCCTAACTCCACGTGGATGCGTGACAGGCATCATAAGCTAAACATGTCAAAAAACTGAACTCCTGACACCCCATGTCTGCCAACCAGCTGCTTTTCTTAAAGTCATTGCCATATGGTAAGTGGGGACTCTTGTTTTATTAAATAGCCTGGGTCACGCCTCACATCCCATCCATAGTCAAGTCAGCAAGACCTGCAAAAATCTCCAGAATCTAACCACTTCTCATCACTCCCTCCGCTGCCCCTAATCCAAACCGCCACCACTGCTGATCCTCTCTGGCCTGTCCAGCTCTGTCCCAGGCCCCTCACGTTCCATTCTCTCGCAGTGGCCGGAGTGATCCCACGTCATTCTACTGCTCAAACCTGTAAGTGCCTTCCCCTCTGTGAATAACATCCAAGGTTTTACAACGATTCGCAATGGTCTTTGTTTCCTCTCCAAAAGGCTGTCTCCTGCTCTCTCTCTCACCTCCTCTGTTCCAGGATCATGCCAGGAACAATGTCTCCTGCCTCAGGGTCTTGGCACACGCTCCAGTTGCCCACATGGCATGCTCCTTCGCTGCCTTCAGATCTTTCTTCAAATATGGAAACCGTTCTCTAATGAAGATTGTATTAGCACATGCTGACTTTTAAGAGCCATAGACAATGAAGGTTCAAAGCAGAGACTGACTTAGGAGCCATGATAACAATGATAACTGTTTGCATTAGTGCTCCATGCTACAAGTCTATTTACGTTGTGAAAACAGCGCTTCGAATGGACATTATCGTCCACGTTTTACAATGGGTGCAGAAGCTCATCCAAGATTACACAGCCAGTAACTTCTAGAACCAGGAAGTGCAGGCTTCACTTCAGTCTTGTGACCCCAGAACAAGTACTCTTGCTTCTCTATATTGAAATTTATTATATAGTGATAATAATAATAGTAATAATGGAAACGATAATAAAAATAATAACAGCAGTGATAGCAGCTAGTGCTTCTTGTGTACTCCATACAAAGCACTGTTTTAGGCCTCTTACATGCATTCATTAATTTTATCCTTGCAGACTGTTAGGAGGAAAGCACTATTCTTATCTGCAGTTTGCAGAGGAGGAGAAGGAGTCAGTACCAGGAGAGATAACCTGTCCAAGGTCAACCAGTAGCAAAGGCAGAGCCAGGATTTACAGCCACATGCTGGGTCCTTAACCACACCCGAAATCCCTCCTTTGTCTTCTAACATTTTCTCTCTGCTGTTGCTAGACATGTTAGATAATGTACAGTCGGACAGGAGTGAATTCTCCAGTTGGGTCATTAGAGATCAACTGTGCCCCCCAAAGATTTCTAAAAAGTGTATGTCATTGAAAAAATAGCTTCTTTAAATTGAGGTTAAGTGTGAACATTTGCAGCCTAATCAATAAGTGTCAGAGGTTGTAAGCCAGTTCAGCAGAGGTCTGTGGCCCCTGAAATATACCATCGACCACCTTTTCAAAGGTAGCTGTTTTGTCTCTAATGGAGATGCACAGTATTGCAGATTCATTTTTCACTCCAGCAGCCCTTGCATGTCTCCAGAGAGGAGCCCAGCAGGCAGAGGAATGAGAACTTGCCTTACCTAGGGTGATTGTAGGCGATCTGCTTGAACTCGTTGTTCCAGTTGGGTCTCCCGAAGAAGGTCTTCTGCTTTAAGCCTGTAATCACGTCAGTATTTTCATCCCAATGTAAAGCTATGTGAACAGCCTAAAGTAAATTTGTGGCATTAGATGACATTTAGGAAAAAAAAAAAAAAATATATATATATATATATATATATATATAAAAGCCTTCTATAAATAAAGAATAAAGTAATCATGTTCATTTGTAGATTTAATTTTAAAAGTGTGTGCAGGGCTGGCAATGCTTATCACTATTTGCAGATGTCACCGATGTTGCACTTTTGGGCAAGCATCCTATCTCATTGACGTCTGAATCAGGCCTTACTGGAACGAAGTGACTCTTTATACATAGTAGGTGTGCAATAACATTAACTTAGAAATAATATTTTCCTTTAAAAGGATGAAAGTCTTAAAGTAAATGTGGTTAAAAGCAAGCACTAAATGACTTCCTTATTTTCCTGCTAAACTTTTCAAAAATTAATCTCTACCTGCTATCCCCTTTCACTTAATATTGGCTCCTGGGGAGTTGAGAAGGGCATTGCCAGATTAAAGTGCTATGAAATGTCTGGGAAGAAGCTGCATCTTACAATCAGCCCTGTCTAGTGGGATGAAACAGTGTGATGTATACTGTCCAGTTTCAAGTGCTGGGAGGATGTTGAGTCCGGCAAGTGGGACATGGTGGCCAGATCCTAGCAGGTGGCTTGGCCGCAGCTCCATGCCTAACCATTCACCTTGGAATTAAGCGACTCCATCCAGGCATCCTGTAGCTAGTGGTCAATAAATAAGAGCCGACAGCATAATCCCTCGTGATCGTGTTTTAAGTTGCTGTCATTTGTTTTAGCCCCTGCTGCGTTCTGGTAGCTACCTTGCTCCTTCCCTCCCAGGATCTGTGTTCCCAGTGCTCACCCCTTACACATCTCTTTGGTGCTCAATTCGTTCTCCCCCTCTGACTCATCCTGACCCTGACCAGTTTGGGTAACAACCCTGCTGGGTGCAACTCACGCCCCAGGTTCCCACTGGAAGCCTGACTTTCCTGGCTGACCTCTCCCATCTAAAAAAGTACTTGTAGTTGAATTTAGGAAGGTTTAGCTGAAAATAATGGAAGTATCCAATAGGCCAGGAGACAATGGCAGGTTGGATCTCAGAAATCCAGGCCAATTATATAAAAAGACTCCTGAACTCATACATTTATCACAGCACTATTCACAATAGTAACATCACGAAACGAATCTAAGTGTCCATCAACGGTTGACCAGAAAATCTGTTGGTTGGGCCTGGTGGCTCGTTCCTGTAATCCAGCACTTTGGGAGGCCAAGGCGGGTGGATCACCTGAGGTCAGGAGTTCGAGACCAGCCTGACCAACAAGGTGAAACCCCATCTCTACTAAAAATACAAAAATTAGTTGGGTGTGGTGGCAGGTGCCTGTAGTCCCAGCTACTTGAGAGGTTGAGACAGGAGAATTGCTTGAACCCAGGAGGCAGAGGTTGCAGTGAGCTATCGCACCACTGCACTCCAGCCTGGGCAATAAAGTGAGACTCTGTCTCAAAAAAAATGTGTTGTATACATACTACAGAATACCATGCAGCCATAAAAAGAATGAAATCATGTTTTTGCAGCAACATGGATGGAGCTGGAGGCCATTATCCTAAGTGAACTAACTCAGAAACAAAAAACCAAATACCGTATGTTCTCACTTATAAGTAGCAGCTAAACAATGGGCACGCATGGACATAAAGATGGAAATAACAGGCACTGGGGGCTCCAGAAAGGGGAATGGTGAGAAGGGAGTGAGGGTTGACAAAGAACCTACTGGGTACCATGTCCACTATTTGGGTAATGGGTGCACTAGAAGCCCAAACCCCACCAGTACGCACAATACCCATGTAACAGACAGGCACACGCACCCTCTGAATCTAACACATAAAGAAGTAACAAAAAGAAATCCAGGTCGTAGGAAGTTGTGAGTAGGCAAGTCTAACCCCAGGTGGCAGGGCTGCTGCTGGAAAAGAGTTGGGGGTATAGGACTCTGAGCAAAAAGAAGATGGGGAAAGTCACAGAGGGTGTTAAGGGCCATGTCAGGTGGAGGGGGTGAACAAGAAAAGCCATGGGTGTGTGGCCATGCACAGTGTGATGGGTGAACATGCGTCATTCAGTGGTTCTGGTGCCAGAGGAAACCGATGGGGGTGGGACATAATTAGCGACTGGGAGTCAGGCTGGGAAGGGCCTTAAAGTCCTTGCTGAGAAGTTTGGGCACCATTTCACACACAAAACAGGCCTTCCCTACTTACACTGGTGGCACCGCCAATCACTGATGTTCAAACATTTGGAATGATATTTGTTCCATATTTCTCAGCCCAATGTTCAATTAATCTCCAAACTCTGTTGATTTGCCCTTCATAATACCTCTTCCATCTGTCCCTTCTGTTCTTGTCATTTTGCCACTTCGAGGTTGTTGAATTTGGTTTAACAATTGGCTATTTCTAAAACAGCCTCTTGATTCTTTCCCGACAGAATGCGCCAATTAGTTTTCCTTTATATGTTGAAATTAGTGATTTTTTTTCTGCCTGAAATTTAGGAGTTGAAATAATTTTCAACATGTGATGGCAAAAATGTAAGACATCTATTTTAATTTACTTGTGTTCAGAAAAAAAATGTATATTTTATAGCATATTCTTGGAAGTAGTAGAGATGGGAGGGGGCAGGATTGTGTTGTCGCCAAATCAACTTCAGTTCTTGGTTATGAGAACCTCCTCCCATAACCCCCGGGTGGCAGAGAATCCCCCGGTGAACACTGGGATCAGTGCACCTCAGAAGGAGATGAGCGAGCACGGTACTTGAAAGCAGAAGACAAAAGCTGTGTCTCCACTTCACCAAACGGTTCATCACTCAAAAAGTCCCACTTGAATAAGGAAAGTGTTTGTTTGGAAAACATAATTAACACTATATAATTCATTAAGATGTTTCAAGCCTAGTTACCAAGAAACCTACATTTCAAATTATCCCAAAGGATTAAATATTTAAGAAGAACTGCAAATAAGACCATAAAAATTCATTAAGCTACTGAATTTCTAGCAGAGTCTTATTCATTTGCAGAAGCACAGAGTCAAATTATAGTGATGTTCTACAGGGCCAGTGTGTGTGTGTGTGTGTGTGTGTGATGTACACACACAGAGAATTCATTTGTACATGTAGTGATTAATGCAATCTCTCAGGCTCAAATATACTTTCCTTAAAACTGTATATCAATAATAGTTGCTGATTAGAATACGTATTGTGTAACCTAGTAATCACTGTGTAGTTAATTCCCATATTTGAGGAGTTAAAATGGATTACAGTGTAATAGTTATCATTCAATAGTATCAACATTGAAATACTATCATAGTCAATATTTCGGTATACATTTTTTTTGGTAAATTCGATCTTAATATTTCTTTAGTACAATATACCGCAGGACACCTGCCAAAACAAAAGATCATCTTGATCTTAGGTGAATAAACATACATGCACACAGTTTCTAAGTACACCTTAAGAGAAAAAACTCTGGACACATCATGTATTCATAACAGTTGTTTTCTATAGATGCTCACATACTTTACAATGCCAAATATTGAATGTAAACAACTAGGAATCATTTTTGCTTAACTCCGAACTGCTCAAGGCACAGAATTAGAACCAGTTAGGAACTCAACAAGATGATACAGCCAATCAGTCATGTTCACTTGATGTCACTTTTAAAAGGACAAATGCAAATTTATTTGGGATTTCCAACTTCTGGATTGTCTTACATTTTCTGACGCTTCCTATTCCTCAGCAAGTTAACTGTAGCTTCTTTTTTTTTTTTTTTTTTTCCTGTTCTTTGATTGTTGTTACAACTTGAACCGCTCTTGCTAATCTGGTTTTCCGTTATTCTCCTTTCCTTTTTAAGAACATAAAAATAATTCTGTCATGCTATCAGAGTGCTACCTAGCTCATTATTGAAATTGTGCCTCTTTGCTATTAGATGAGTTAAGCAATGTTGCTTATTCTGAGTCTTATCAGTACCTGATTCTCATCCCAGCCAGTAAGAAATATATGATAACTCAGAAAGTGAGTTTTCCCCTGCTCACTCATCCTTGTTTCCAGTGAGAGTAAGAGATCAGCAAACCACTCAAAAGCTCTTGCGTCCCGGCAAATCCAGTAGAAATACACCTGTCAAGAGAGAAGGCGAGTGAACGGATCTATCCCTCTTTTCGTAATGTGCTAGTAATCACAGACTACTTTATCTCCATTAATGGGCTTTTCTGCAAAATAACATGCTTTTTGTTTTCTGTCAGTGAACAAACAGTCACACTGTGATTTCTTTTGAAAAAATTCACGTTGCGTTTGAAAAAGCCCAGACTGAATTCAGAGAGTCAGGAGCCTGTGGGCCGTGCCAGTCTCTCTGGATGAGGATCAACTCACCACATTTCTGGCTGTGCTGCTTCTGAACAAGATTAATAATCATAACTAGCTGTGCCTTTCACTGCTCCCAAAGGGGGATAAACCGTTAGACCAACCCCTTCATCTTTACTTATGACCTAAGCTCTGGATTTGAACTTTCTTCTCCAGAGACCCCAAAGGCTTGCGCACTAATCCACTTCACTAGCTATGGCCTCTGGAGAGTGGAGATTATGGTAATTTCAGAATCAAGTCATACAGGCCAGAAATTTCCTCTCAGCGAAACATATCAATGTCCAAGAAAGCTGGTGGGTGGTGGCTGTGCCTGTGTATCAACTGCTATAATGAAATTATGTCTAGGAAGAATTTTTTTTTTTAACTCTCAGTGTTAAGCAAATGGCATGGGACAAGTAGTAGTTTGGGTTTGCTAAAATAAGAGCTTAGTGTTTTGTGCTTCTAGTTTCATATAATTGCATCTAGAAGAAACCACAGGAGATAAATCTATTAATTATCCCAATTTTTCTCACACTCCTACGCCTTGCTCCCCACACCTCTCTTTCTTGTACCTTCTCACCAAAGAGACATCTCTGCAGCTTAACAATATCCATGAGGGGCTGGTCTTGATTCCAGCTGCTGCCTGGTAAATCCCCACCTAGAAATACCTCATCCAATGGTCAATGTTCTCTTCTCTGCCTCTCTACCAGCCAGCTTTGAGCTCACAATCATATAACCAGAGATATAAATGAGATTTAATTAATAGATCAAATTCATGAGAAAAAAATCAAAGAGTTTATTTCAAAGCTAAACATCTTGTCTATTCTATTTATGCTTAGGCAAGATTTTATAATATTAATTATTTGTAAAAGATGCTGAGAATAAGGTCTCTCCTTTCGAGAATTAGGCCTACATATTTGTTGGACAGCTCCTGTTTGCACGAGTGAATGGATGGGCACTTAAGATATTAATTTCAGAACAAATAATCCCTTTGTCTCTAAGTGCAATGACCTTCTTTTCTTAGAAAAGAGAGAGGCATGCCTTTCTTCTCCTGTTGCTTATTTCTTCCTGGGGATGATCTGTGCACAATCACCCCAGGCAGAGCTAAGTGGTGCTTCCCTTTGGTGCTACTCTCTGAATACCCACGAGCAAAGTTCTCATGTTCATTCATTCGTTCACTGATTCAGCAAATATGTATTGAATGCTTCCTACCTGTGTGGACTCTTCTATGCTCTGGAACTATAAAAGTGAACAAGACAGGGCAAGAAAAAATTGCTGCCCTCTTAGAGTTTGCATCTTAGTGGGAGAAGGTAGATGATCGATAAGTAGAATATAGGCTGTGTCAGATGGTGTGAAGTGCATGCAGAAACCCCAGGCAGGCTGGGAAGTGTTGCAATATTAAGTTGAATGGTCAAAGGTGGCCTCATTGAGCCCTTTCTTGTTTTTGGCCTCTTATGTTCACTTTCATAGTTTCAGGGCGTAGAACAGTCTGGAGACATAGGAGGCATTCAATACATATTTGTTGAATCAGTAAATGAATGGATGCACATGAACCCTCCATTTGTGGAGATTCATGTCCCTTCTTCATGAGAAGGTGACATTGGAGCAAAGACCTGGAAAGGTGAAGGAGTCAGAGGCTTAGGAGAAGAGCTCTGCAGATGGGAGGAAGTGCAGAGCCCCTGAATGGGACCTCTCCAGGAAGAGCCTGGATGCCGGTGTCGCTGGAACCCAGAGAGGGTGGGGAAAGCAGCAAGAGATGGGCAGGGGCAGGGTGGGACTAGGGGAGCTATGGCATTGTAGGGCTTTGGGGCCATCGTTGACTTTCACTTTGAGAGGCAGGAAAGCAAAAGAAGTTGGCAAGCAATGGCCCGTGGCAGGTGGAAGGATCTCTCTGGCTGCTGTGTTGAGAATCGACCCAGAGTACAGGTGAGAGAGGAGGAAAGGAGGCCAGTTAGGGGCAGATTTTATATTCAAGGTTGGTGATGAATACTGCTATCTTCTTTCTTTTCGCTTTGTATAGTGCCTCTTCCAAATTACTCTTTGAAAACCTTAGCTCTCACTTTGCCTTGCTTTGCTCCGGGTGGAAATGAAAAATCTACTGACCGAATTTAATGCGGGGCTCACCTACGCACGACCCCCTCCTCTCTGGCCTTGGTAGCTGGCTTCATCTCAGAGTATTAAGGGTGGCCTTGGGCAGAGAGCAAATATCATTGATTTATTTTCTCCATTTCCCACTCTTTAAGGAACATGCTTAAACATATTAATATGTAGATAATAAACTGGAACATTTTATTTATTAAAAAATCCTCTGATTTCAAACTAGCCCCAGTCATCCTTTCTTGAAAACTATCCCCATCTTAGCTTCCTCCATACACAAAACTTTATCCTTCAAATAGAAATCTTTCCTTACTTTCTCGTGGCCTAGCTGTGTGTCAGTGTTCTTAGGGTTTGTCAAGCCTTTTATACTTTTTGCTTCCTCGTAATGGCTTTGTGTGTTTTTCCCTCGGTAATTGACTCGTAAGTGACACTGGGCAGCTTTGGTGTAAGAGGCTATGGAGGAAAAATGGATAGGCTCAGTAGAAGTGTTTCAGGCAGAAAAAGAAAGAAAGGGACTTTGAACAGAAGCAAAAGGTATTTACTTTGACTTTCTTTGATCTTTCTAATGGTGAGGGATGCTCACTGGGAAGGGACATAAGAGTTCCACCTCTGCATTTCACCCATAAGAAAGGACCTGGTCAATGGGAGACCAAGTATCCCAAACAATAGACAACTCTGTGACCTGTGCTTTCCAATGCTCACCCCACCTTAGTCTCCAAAAATAAAAAAACCCCGAAATCAGCTACCTGTAGAAAGTCTGCTTTTTCAGATAGCTGATCTCAGAGGCCAAACATACTTGAGTTTACTTTAAAAGACTTCATTAAATAGAAAGTCATTCTCAGTGAAATAACAAAAGTTCTGAACTTTCATAGTAATACATTTTTTTATAGGACTCATCCCACACGTTCTCTCTCTCTTTTTTTTTTCTTATGGAGTCTCTCTCTGTCACCCAGGCTGGAGTGCAATGGTGGGATCTCGGCTCACTGCAACCTCTGCCTGCTGGGTTCCAGTGATTCTCCTGCCTCAGCCTCCTAAGTAGCTGGGATTACAGGCATGCACCACCACACCCAGCTAATTTTGTATATATATATATATATACATTTTTAGAGATGAGGTTTCACCATGTTGGCCACTCTGGTCTCAAACTCCTGACTTCAAGGGATCCACCCGCCTCAGCCTCCTGAAGTGTTGGGATTACGGGCGTGAGCCACCGAGCCTGGCCATATTCTTGTAGATATAGTGGACACCCAGATGTTTTGAGAGACCACTCTGGGACTGTGTCATGGGGTTGAGGGGTTCTGTGTGCATGTGGCCTGTCACAGACCTTAGTTGTCACATCATTCCCAAGGCTGATCAGCCCAAACTCGGCCATGTCCATTTGCAAAGGGCTTGGGTCTGAGTGACAGTCACAAGACTGGGCTCTCTGTGTACTCCTTCTCATTTCCATATTTCCCCAAGCCTAGCTTCTCCTTAAGAATTCTTTGGTAACACATAGGGACCAGGTCAAAAAGGTCTGGGGCCAGTAGGAAACGGAGCTGTGCTAAATTTTGATAAACAATTTCAGAAAATGAATTGAGAAGCGCTAGCCATCTGTGTTACTACCAGACCTCAGACTCTTCAATCGAAGTTAGATGCTTTCAGGGGATTGCATCTCCAAAACTTGTGCCATATCCTGAACATATCCATGAACACAGGCAGAGGACATGTTCACAAATACAATCTATATGTATGTATATCCAAAATCAATTTCCAGAGGATGAAATGGAAAAAATTATTTAGCTATGTATTTATTTATGGTCCAGAGCCCCTCTAAAAAAGAAGAGTGTACACAAGAATACAGGGTTAGGATATAGTGTAGCATGGTAAACAACTCAGTGCTGTGAGCCTGTGAGGCCCATCCACTGTGGTAGACTGCTGGCTTCACCATGTAGGTGGAAGTTGCAAATAACTTTTGCAACTGGGCACAAGTTATTTAACTGGAACCTAGATGACTGAGTATGTAAAGTGGCAATAGACACAGAACAACAGCTCATGACGTTATTGTGAAATAATACGGTTTACTGAAGCGTTTAATGCAATGTCTGGCAGACACGTTAAGTGCTCAGAAGATGTTAGCTGCTGTTGTTACTATCCTTGCTGTTTGTCTTTTGGAGGAGTTTAGAGAATGAAGACAATATATAATAGAGCAAAGAGGGGCATGTGCCTTGCCTGACATGTGTTCCCACTGGTCACTCCTGTCACTGAGAAGAAGTGAAGCCAAACTTTACCTTTAGCACCAGTGTCAGAGCCAGCATCTCAGCATTCATCATAAAGACGTGCTCCACAAAGGGGAAGCCCCTCACCAGGCTCGGTGTATGCGAAACCCTCCTAGAGGCATTTTACAGGGAGCCAGTGGCTCACCTTGACCATCGCCTCCTCAAGGAGAAGACCAGTGGCTTGCAGTGCCACCTGCCTCCTGCTGGGCAGCACGCCTCTGTCCTCCACACTGTGCAAAAGAAAGAACAGACAGAAGCTCGAAGCCAGCAGGATGACAGAGACTCTGCATAGAGGGGGAATCAGGACCATTTTCCAAAAGGAGAATTTCTCTCTGTGAAAAGATAGACTAGTATTTAGAAAATATATTACCTCCTCAATAAATGGTCATTCTTATCATCGTCCTGGTTTTTATTTTGTTTTTGTTAAGGGAATCTTGGATTAATACAATAGCAAATAAGAAGAAATAAAAGAAGAAATATTTTTTCATAATGGTAAGCCTGCCTAATATGCAAAACTTCTAGATTAAAGTGATACAATTATAAAATCGTTTTTCTGGTGTACCATTATAAGACCAAGACCAGGCTTTGTCAATCATTCTTCATCCTTAAGACATTTTCTGAATGTCATTATCTTCAGTGTTAACTATTTTATGACTATATTGCCACTTTGCCCTGTGGCTGAGGGCTGACCTCTTTCGGGCTTCCTTTTGGTCTAATTACAGTTAATAATCCTTGTTGGACAACTGAAACATTCTCTTTTTTTTTTTTGTGACAGCATTGCTCTGTCCTCCAGGCTTGAGTGCAGTGGCGCAATCTTGACTCACTGTCACCTCCACCTCCCAGGTTCAAGCAATTCTCATGCCTCAGCCTCCCAAGAAGCTGGGATTACGGGCACCTGCCACCACTCCTGACTAATTTTTATATTTTTAGTAGACATGGGGTTTTGCCATATTAGCCAGGCTGGTCTTGAACTCCTGACCTCAGGTGATCTTCCCACCTCGGCCTCCCAAAGTGCTGGGATTACAGGTGTGAGTTACCGCACCTGGCCTAAAACATTCTTTAATAGCAGAACTATTCAATAAATTCTGGCCTATCCATACTATGGATAGTATGGCTAGAACATCAGGTATTGACCCTGAAGGTGCCCCAAGTTATGCTATAATGAAAAACAAAACAAATTGCACTTCCTCTTCCTTCTGTGCACACACACACCCCTATTATGCACACATGTGTATAGGCATATGCACATAAATGCATGGAAAAGGAGTGGAATGAGACATCTTCAACTGTTTAATGGTGAGCTTCTTAGGGAGAAAAGTTGGGGAGGTATTTAGTTTGAGGAGGGAGGCGAAGAGAAATTTTAAAATGTTTATGCATTTCATTGGCCTCTTTTACAAGAAAACTTTAGTCATGGAATCTGTGGTTAATAGACCAAGATATTAAAAATAGTAATACTGGTCACTTCTGCACAGAGCAATGGTGAGGGCTGATGGGGTATTGAGGCCTTTTGAGGCCCTCCCTCCAGGGAAAGACAAAAAGCACGTTTCTTTGGGAGAGGCACGCATGGCACCTCCTAAAGAGGCCAACTGATTGCCGCAATCTTGGTGGTTAGTAGAGATGATCAATTCCAGGAGTAGCCAGAGCTCCAGTGTGAGGAAAAGTGAGAGTAAATAATTTCTCAAAGTAAACAGATTAAATTAAATGCATTTTTCTTTCACTAGAAAAGAGAGCAGGCCCTCCTTCATTTTATTAATATATTTAAATAGAATATCGATTTTTGTCTTTCTTGTCCTCTTTCCCTTGTTCCCACTGGCCTGTGCTGTCTTTTTATTTGAATTATCTGTTTATTATATTAGGTTAATAACTCAAAGGCCATTTTGCATGGGACACACTATAAATACCCATTATCACGGTTACATATTATGCAGCTGATGAAGGAAGACAATTTATGAAGAAATGAGATTATTTCAGTTTTTCTATAATCTATTGTGTTGTAGTCTGAAGATTACATATGCAGTTAAGAAAATGAGCCACATCTTGTGGTTGGCAGTTTTCTCAGTTCTGTCTGCACAGCTGTGATATTAGGGAGAACTAAAATGTGTAAGCCAATCTATTTATGTCAGCAATCTTCCCCCTCCCTTCCCATTCATACACACCTATTTCATTCATCATTTTGACAGTTTGCACAAGCAAACTGTCCTAATTTTTTTTCAAGAGCTCTTTTCACAAATTGACTGTGATGTAGAATTAATCATACCCGTTAGGCAGGTGGTGAAGGACTGTATCACTAGGGGGCATTCCCCTCCCTCCCCCCACCATTCAGCTTCCTCTATATTGCATCACAGAGAATTCTCAACCACTCTCAGCTTTCTCTCATTCCACCAGGGCACGGGGTTCTCAGCTGCCTTCAACTCAGTGAAGTTGGGCTCTTACTTCTGTGTTGAAAATATTTCTCTCATGTATTACAACTTGTTTTCCATTTTCATCACAGCAAGCCATCATTAATTATACTTCTTGTTATTTTGCCTTCTTGGGAGTCCCCTCCTGACCGTTCTCCCCCTTCCCTTCCACTCCCCACCCCCTCCCCCTAGATCTTTAAAAATGAAAGATACTTAGAAACAGAAATTTTAAGACATCAGCTTCAAATGTAAAGTACTACTTAGGACTCTTCCCACTAAAGAAGTGGCAGGCGTCTTGCTGGTTATGTACTTGCATTTTACTTAGAAGTTTTCTAAAATAATGCAGCAGAGGAGAAGGGTAAAGAAGTTCTAGTTTGCAATGGTGATAATTGAGAAAACTTTGGTGCATATTTTTTTTTACTGTAGACTTGGAACTTCAGGTTTGTGTGTAAAAATGTATGCTTTATGCCATCCAGTGTTTTATACATGGAGTAAAAAAAGAATCCCACCTAACGACAGTTAATCATTTAAGCTTAAAATTCCAGCTCTCAATGCCTATGCCAGTTTTTCTTCCCTTCCTTATTACAAAAGAGAACAATCTGAAAACTGTAGTCCAGACCTAAAATTGTGAAGACGTCGTTAGAGAAATACGTACTGTTTTGCTCTGCTGCACGTCAAAAATTGTATAGATGCTGATAGTTTAGTGGAAGGAGCAGTATTTGTATCTCAAAAGCATGTGGATAGTTCTGACAAATGTTAGTTATGTAAGGCTAATGATAGCTGTACTCAAACAAACACAAAGTTGCTTTAAAAGAGAGAAACTTTCTAAACCTGTTCCCATGCCTGCAGATGCTAAGGAATTGGATTTGAAGTATAATTTTCAGCCTAAACTTTCAATAGCATGAAAACCTCACTCTTTCCATGGAAGAGCTTTGAAGCGGAAATCAGAAACATGTGCTCAAGTCCTGACTCAGTGGTGAACCAGCTGGGTGACTTTGGACAAATCACTTCTGCTCCAAGTACAGATGCTGACTTTCATGGTCCTATGCAAAGGCAGGAGATTAGGACCTTTAAGCTATTTTATGATTCCATGATTTAGCTTCCTTTTGCCCATATGCCATTATTTCCACCTTTATTTTCAGCTGAGTTGTGTCCAAATAGTCCTTCAGGTTTTTATAAGTGATGAAAACATTGCTTTTATATTTCCTATTCCATGGTTTCTGTTTTTTGGACTAGAGATCCATGCCCCCTTTTTATGCTTTTGTGGTGACTGCTTAGCACTGAAACAGCCTTGAGAAACCCCACAAGCAGAGCCCAGGAATGACAAGAGAATGCTAAGAAAGGAGGCAGTATTAAGATTCTGTGGGCCCCTGGATGGATTTTAAGATTTTTTGAAGTTCTTGTAAGAATTTTTCCTCTATATTCCTAGTAAAATAATTAGAATTTAGTAAAAATCATTGAACAATCTTTTTGGTTACATAAACAAAATCTTAGTATCCTCAAATTTTAAAGAAAATTGTATACAGAAGCCATTGCTTATTCTTTTTGGACATGTAGACATTTATTCACTCATTGATTTATTCAATATTTTTACCATATATATAGTTATCATATATTATATATGTATATATATATAAATTATGAAGATATCCAGAGAAGCTATGTTCAAGGAACTCAGTCTGTTAGAGAAAATAAGATTATTTTGTGACTCTTAATACAGGAAAGATAGATGACATCACAGGAGGACAGCAAAGGAGTGGTGGAGGTGAAGAGAAGGGGGAGGTGACTGCGAGTCAGGTATGATGAGAGTGAAACTCATGTCTATGAGCAGGACTTGAAATATTGGTTGGGTTAGTAAGTGAATGGAAGTGAGACACACTATCCACCACCATCTCCCTGTGAAACACAAAGTGACTTTTAGTGTCTGGAAACCATGAAGCAGTGAGCCACCCCTCTAAGTGGGTTTTACTTGGTAGGCAGTAGGAGGGAAGAAAGAACTTAGGGCGGCTGAAAAATCATCACGAACCAAAACAAAGCATTGCTGTGAGGTCCAAATATCCCAAACAGTCACTGTGTTGTTTGCTTTGTTAAATATATTACAGTGTAGAAGAGAGAAGATAAGCTTTGGTGCCAGAAGGACCTAGATTCAAACTCTAGTTCTAGTCTTATTTAGCTCTCTGTGGGTCAGGGTCCTCATCAGTATTGAGAATACTACCTCCCTGAATGAGCTATTATAAGCATTCAATAAGATGACTCTATCACTTCTATTAGCTTTGTGACCTAGCTTCAGTTTTCTCATCTGTAAAATGGGAATAAAAATGTTAAGTACGATGGAAAGATGGTATGAGATAATGCATGTAACCTCCGCCTCCCCGGCTCAAGCGATTTTCCTGCCTCAGCCTCCTGAGTAGCTGGGATTACAGGCGCCTGCCACCATGCCCGACTAATTTTTGTATTTTTAGTGGAGGCAAGGTTTCATCTAATATTTCCATATTATTTGTATTATTTGGCATTAAAACTCTCTGTTGGATATAGATTCTTATTTCTTCATTATGTGGATCAGGAAACTCAGCTTAGAGAGGTGAAATGGTGCAGTGCCAGCAGTACCTCAGTCAGGGTGAAATCAGCCATGCTCTTTCATGAGAGCAATAATTCAGGTGCAGATTCTACGAGCAGGAATCCCACGATCTTCCTACAGTACTGCACGAAGGCTGCAGGAGGAGCTGGGGGTCGCGTCTACCATGTGTTGGTTTTGTCATGGAAAGAGCCAGATGAACCTGAGTTTGAATCCTGATTCTGCCTTTGATTACCCATGTCTTTTCAGGAAAATCACTTTAATCTCTCCAAGCTTCAGGTTCCTTATCTGGAAAACAGGCCTCGTGTTATTTACTTTATAAGGTTGTTGGGGAGATTAAAAAATTCAAATGAGAAAATGTATGTCAAGCACCTGTCATTTGGAAACTCATGAACTAGCTAACTCCTGTTTCTCAGTTGGCAGAGCCCCAAGTTTAGAGATTTTTTAGCCTGCGTTGCCTGGGATGTTTCACAGAATACAATTTCTTGATAGGTGTTAGGTGAGAAAAGGTTCTGTGACTAAATAAGCTTGAGAAAGATAGAAGAAACAAAATTGAATGCAGCTCTTTTCTGCAGAACTTTTTTTAGAGTCTCACTCTGCTGCCCAGGCTGGACTGCAGTGGTGCGATCATGGCTCACTGCCTTGAACTATGTAATATTTCTTTTTTTTTTTTTTTTGTAGACATAATGTCTCACTATGTGGCCCAGGCTGGTCTAGTCTCAAACTCCTGGCCTCAAGGGATCCTCCCACTTCAGTCACCCAAAGTGCTGGGATTACAGGCATAAGCCACCACGCCCCGCCCCTGAAGAGCTTATTTAATGGCTAGTCGATGATGTCTTCTAGAGTGGGATGTTGCAGAAGGGTTGCTTAAGGTCCTTTGACCACAGAATTCTCTTTAGGGGATCATGTCAGGTGACGGATGTTCCACGGTGCACACATTGAGACCTGGTGGTTAAGTCGAGTATGCCCCCTGGATACATGAGGACACTGTGGACAGAGGGTTAAGCAGAGAAATATGCAGGACTGGGGCCAGCACCAAGCTCACCTGACATCCTCACTCCTCCTGCGTTCATACAACTTTGGGTTATCAGGGCTCCTTGCCTAATATTGCTCTGGTGCCTGCTAAGAGGGTCGAAGTATTGGATGGAGTGTCTAGATACGACAAAGGAGGGAAAGAAATTCTAGAGACATCTAGTTGGAAAACATACAAGATATGATAAAAGGGAGCTTCAAAGGAGGGTGGCCACCCCACAGCAAGCCAGCCAATAAATCCCAATTGTGACTTCTTGCTAGGACTGAGTCCACGAGAGGAAGACATGGAATTGTACGCTTGCAACCATAGTCTGAAGCTAAAGAGACTAGGGAGAGGCTGCCTGTTAATATCGCGAACTGCGGCCCAGTCACATAGCCATTTCCAGCCTGTCTATATTTTATTGAGATGAGCAATTACATGTCCTGTAATGGCAATGAAGCAATAAAATTTATGTCTTGTCATCTTTAACAAGATTAGGCATAACCCTGCTCATAAATGTAATACTGAGTGGAGATTTTTAAGAACATAAGTATAGTTAAGGATCCTTGAGTTTATCCCTCGTAGTTAATTAAAATCCTCCCCAAGAATCGGCAGATGATAGATATAAGGACACTGAACCTTTTAATCTATGGAAGGGTGAACTAACGATTTTTCCATACCTTGCTCAGCTTTAGCGGGGTCTGTGCCTCGCTGCATTTGTACCATATGGATTTCAGAAGAGCAGCGAAGGGAGTGACTCCGATCCCCGCGGCAATGCACACACTCACTGGGTAGTGAAACACGTCCGTCAGGGCAGCTCCGAAGGGCCCGTCCACTGCCAGCCTGGAATCACAGAGGAGTGCAGCCTGTTTGACCTTCAGAACACCTTGCTTGTGAGCCCCAAACCATCCGGAGCTGGTGCTTTTTAAAGGACGCATTTGCCAGTGCTTGCAGAGAGGTTGACTCTGTGCCTGAGAATGCCCTGTTTGGAGAGCCTGGGGTTAACATGAGGATTTTCAGTTCTGCCTCATGGGGAGATGACCAGGTTGTCCTGGCCCAGGCACGGTTCATGGAAGGACAAAGCCTGGCATCTCTCACTATAGCTCGGGACCCTTCCGTGTGACATGCTCTCTTCACAGTTCTTAGAAGCTCGTTTTGGCTCCAAGAATCAATGAGGCTGCTGGAAAGGCTATCTCTCTTCTCACCCTAGCTGCCATCAGAGAGAAAAATGTGGAAACATCAAAGTAGCTTAGCAGGCTTCTCTTTCCTCTTCCTAATGTCATTCTCCCCGGTTTACATTTGGTCACACATCTGAGTATGTTGATGTAATTTTAGCCTAATGGAAGCCATTCATTTGGAATAAGTATAATTTTGAAGTCATTTGCCAGTTATGTGGAACTTCTAAAACCCATTATTTTAGGTTCTTCTGACTCAAAATCTGTAGTAATTAGGCCTTGGGTAGCACTGGTGTTTGTCTTTGCTTAGCAAAATTTTCTTATTAAGAATAAAGTGTATTCATTGAATAAAGAAGAGGATCCTTAGCATGGTCCTATGTACACTGGCCCCTGAATTCTCCATCTCTCATCACTGGTCCTCACACTGACTTTTCTTCCACTTCCTAAAATATTAAATACACAGTGCTCCCTTCTGCCATGGGGCCTTTGCATGTGATACCCTTTTCCTCTGGAATAATCTTCTCCAGTTTCTTCCCTCTCTCATTAGTTGGTTAATAGTTATTCTTCTGGTAGGTTATTCCAATCATTCTTTCCCTGTGGACACCTTCTTGAACCCCTCAGATTAGGTCAAATCCCTTGTGATATAATTCATAGGGCTCCACGTTCCACTCCTCTCTAGTCCTCATCACAGCTGTAATTTTACGATTTATTAGTGTGTGTGCATGATCTGATTGATGCCTGTCTTGAGCTATGAGGTCTATGAAAGCAGGAGCTGGGGCTGTCTTTGCTCACTGCTGTAATCCCAGCGCTCTCTGACGTGAAGTTGTTCAATAACAATTGGTTGAATAAATTGTAAAGGGAATGTTTAAAATATTTCAGTCAGCAGAATGTATTAAATAACCTCAACTATTCCAAAAGCACACATTTACATATGAACAAAGATATGCTAATTCAAAGGTTTCTGAGTTATTCATAACCATTCCCTAAGGGGTGTCTGTTGAAGGCACCAGAGGTTGGCCCATTTGGGCTTTACTATGTGTTCATGAAAGTTCAATTGCATTTATTTTAAACTATTCTATATGCCAGACTTCCTAATAATTCAAATGAACTCTCCTGAAGTTAATCTTAATTAATACAGCTTTATTACATATTGATATATGGAAATGGAAGAATAAAAATAAAAGGTCATTAACCAGAAATGGTTAGTATCTTAGCCCACTGTAGATTATTTCATAAATGATTAGATAAAGGAAATTAGAGAGGGAGAGAGAAAGAGAGAAAAAAAAACCTGTCCATAGATTAAAATGTCTTATTGTTCATTAAAAAAAAATAATTAGTCATATTGAGGATTTATTTGACACTGATTTAAAAAGATACCAATTAAATCCAAAGAAGAATCTTGTCATGACTCCACAGAAATAAACAATAAACAAATTTCTACATCTTTAGAATTGAAACTCAAAGCTACAGGAGAAAATATTTAGTCTAAGTTTCCTGCTAATGCAGAAATCCTCCTGCCACTTCCCTGAGAGACGATCATATTCCGACGTGAAACTGCAGGGCACCTTGCTCCATTTAGGGACAATTCTAAGTATTAGACCATTTTTTTCTCACATCTTACTGAAATCTGTCTTCTGACAACTCTCACCTTTTGCCTTTCTGAGAAACACATTCCAGTTCTTTTTCCTTTTCTGCATCTCAGGCCTTTAAATAGTTGATCATAGCTATCATGACACCCCAGTTGTTCTTTTTTGGGCCCCAATTTCTCCATTTCTCCAGATCTTTAACAATCGGAATCGGCTCCCTTTGCATAAATTCTTGTTTATCTCATTTGTGCAGCTCTCCCTGCCTTGATTTAGACACAGCATTTCTGATAATGAGACTCAGACAATGATTCATCTTGCCTGCATCCATGTCCTGTGGGTCCTTGTTGGGTAGGTCAGCAGCACCGTACCCTACCCCATTACGCTCCAATCTCATCTCTCTGAATGGACCACATTTACTTCTCTAACAAACACTTCCATTGCTACTTCTGAGGTAGGTGGCCATTCTTATCTTTCTAATAGTAATAGTAGCTAACTCTTTGAGCACTTACCATGTACTAAGTCGTATGTTAAGTGCTGATATGGACTGTTATGTTTGATCCTAAACAAAGCCATGAGTACAACTATTGTCATCTTCATGGTACAGATGAGGAAACAGAGGCAGTGTGTTACATACATTCTCCAAGATCATACACAAAGTTGGGCTTTGAAGCCAGGTCGTCTTACACGGCAGCCCCCAGCTCTGGGCACAGGATAACTTGCTGAAAACTCCATCGGCTCTGAGAAATTCCTCTGTTTTCCTTCAGAAGATCCAGTCTTTTCAAAGAATTCACATTTTTCTCCCTTTTTCTTGGGCTTAGAGGAAGAGGTTTCTTTGCTCTTTTTCTGGGCTTGCTTCTCCTCCTGGGCTTCTTATTCACAGATTCCAGGGGCTGGATTAAATTTGTCTGGGATCCCAAAGCAGTGAAAAGATACGGTGCTCTCCCCAGTATAGTAAATTTAATTCAAAATTAAAACTATGCCGAACTGTAAAATCATCCAGGGAAGTTCAATAACATTCCAATTCTTTGTATGTTGAAGATTTAAACAAGTTGTAGGTTTTCGGAAGGCTTTGCCACTAATACACTTGCCTACATATATACAGAGGCAGAGGGCACAACAAATTAGTGAATGAGGGGAAGCAGCTCTGTTTATAACAACTCATTGTTATTGAACCCATAAATACTTACTGAGTGACTGAGAATTGGGCCTGTTCTAGGCCCTGAGGATGGTAAAGTGAACCAAACAGACAAAGTCCCTTTTCTCATACAGCTTCCATTCTAGTGTGGGAAGATAGACAGTTAACAAACAATCAAGCAAATATTGAGCATGCCACGTGGTGGTAGAAAATAAAGTCAGCATGCAGCATCAGGGTGCTGAGTGACTGCCGGGGTTGTCATTTCATGTGCAGTGGGAAGGAAAGGCCTCACTAGGAGACGTTTGAATAGAGACCTGAAGGAAGAGAGGAAGCCGCCCAGCAGAGATGTGGAGAAGAGCATTCCAGGTGGAGGGAACAGCAATGGCAAAGGCACTGAGGACCGCCTGCTCGGTGTGTGTGAACAAGAAAGCCGAAGAGCTAAGCCCATGAGGGAGCAGGAGGTGGAACAGATGAGCCCAGGGAGGCCCTGGGGACCCCGTTGGGCCTTGTAGCTGGTGATGTGCTCCAAAGACAGAAAGCATATCAGCTACTGAGAAACCAGTACCAAGTTCTTGTTGGGGGTCTGGCTGAAATGCCATCTGGTTTGTGAAGGGGAAGGGTGGTTGACAGAGCAGACAAGTATATACACACAGGGCAGAAGCCAGGTGGCAAAAAGGATGAAGGCTTTTGTCTTGGCCATGCCAAGGGGAGAGCAGGGACCAGTACAGCAGTTAGATACCATGCCCTGTGTGTGTGTGTGTGGGGTGTGTGTGTGTGTGTGTGTGTGCACATGTGCTGGCGGGGTGGGGGCATGGTTCATGGGAGTGGGGATGCTGTGCGGAGTATCTACTTTTATTTCTGATTTTGAGCATTTGTACAACCTTAAATTTTTATTACTTTGCTTCTTTTCCATTATAAAAACGAAGATAGGTGTTGTCATCTGATTTGGGGCCCTGGCTTGAGCAGATGATGTTTCTACTTGGCTTGCATCACACCATTCTTCAGGACCAGTGTTTGAAAAGAGGCCTGTGATTCTTCCTACCCACTAAATACTACCCAGCCCAGGGGTGCAGTCACAGCTCAGCAGCCTATGAAAAGAGGGAAAGCAGGACAATAAGCTGATTACATTTTCTGTCTCAAATTTATTATGGTACCTTGTTTGTCACCAAAAAATATGTGTCAAATGAGATAAAGAATCCATATTGTCTCCAGGGCTTCATTTATTCTTTTGTCAAATCTTTCCTCTGCATGCACTGCATGTCAGACAGTGTTGTAGGCACTGGCGATTCTGAGGAGGAGAGACAATGTCCTGCCCTCAGGAACTTCCATTCAAAGTGTCCCTACCGAGCTTCCTACCAAAGTGCTCATGGCAGTGGCTGCTTCTTGGTAGTTCCTGATGCCCTCCAAGGATGGCACAATTAGGAATCTCTTGAGGCTTCTTTTCAAATATCAAATTCTTCCAAAAATGCTTTTCTCATTTTTTTTTTTGGTGTCCCTGTTATTCCAGAGCCCTAAACATGGGCTTTGTATGCTTTTGGGTAATCCTGCATGAAAAGTGGGAATTGGCCCGAAGCCATTGTTTACTCAACAGAGCCAAGGAGTCATCATTTACATAGAGACTCCTGTCGTGTGCCCAGGCTTTTCCTTTTCCTTCCTTCTTTCCTTCCTTCCTTCCTTCCTTCCTTCCTTCCTTCATTCCTTCCTTCCTTCCTTCCTTCTTTCCTTCCTTCCTTTCTCTCTCTCTCTCCCCCTTCCCTTCCCTTCCTTTTCCTTCCCTTTCTTTCCCTTTCACACGGTCTCATTCTGTCACCCAGGCTGCAGTGCAATGGTGCAATCTTCGCTCAATGCAACTTTTGCCTCCCAGGTTCAAGCTATTCTCCTGCTTCAGCCTCCCAAGTAGCTGGGACTACAGGCACACACCACCACACACAGCTAATTTTTGTATTTTTAGTAGAGATGGGGTTTTGCCATGTTGGCCAGGCTGGTCTCGAACTCCTGACCTCAAGTAATCTGCCCGCTTTGGCCTCCCACAGTGGCATGAGCCACTGTGCCTGCCTGTGCCCAGGCTTTCCTGAATAGAGTGACTGTGTGGGTTGAGTTGTGCCCCCATTGATATGTGAAAGCCCTAACCCCAGCACTTAGAACGTGACCTTATTTAGAAATAGGGTTACAGACATAATGAGTAAAGCTAAGATGAGGTCATGCAGGAGTGGTATGGACACTTATTTCCAATACGACCAGGGCCTTTCTAAGAAGAGGACACAGAAACACAGTATCCTTCTTATGAAGACCCGATTTTATAAATACAGTCTAAAAAGCTCAGACTGTGATAGAACAAAAGCCCACAGAGTTGTCTCACGCATTGCAGGCTGCATGGAATTAATTGGGTGATGCTTTAGGACGTGGGAGAGAAACCCCCTTCCTGGATCACCCTATCTTGGCTAAACATTAGTTTGGTTTTTTTCCCCCCAGAAATATATGTGTGTCTTCTAGAAGTCTACTGAAATTATTTTATATATATATATATATATATTTTTTTTGAGATGGAGTCTTGTTCTGTCACCAGGCTGGATTGCAGTGGTGCAATCTCGGCTCACTGCAATCTCTGCCTTCTGAGTTCATGCGATTCTCCTGCCTCAGCCTCCCGAGTAGCTGGGACTGCAGATGCACGACACCACGCCCAGCTAATTTTTGTATTTTTAGTACCGACGGGGTTTTACCATGTTGGCCAGGGTGGTCTCAATCTCTTGACCTTGAGATCCGCCTGCCTTGGCCTCCCAAAGTGCTGGGATTACAGGTGTGAGCCACGGCGCCTGGCCCTAAATTAGGATTTTTACACACATTCTCAAATTTAAGACTCGGGCTCAAACTCACCATTTAATAAGGATGTTGCTGAATCGGGTAGCGTGTTGATGCATTAAGATACCTTACTTTTTATAATATTGTGATTCATACATGAGAGAAATGGGCACGAACCTTGGCAGGCTCCAAGGCTCCTGGAGAGCCTGTCCCTCTGCCCCAAAGGCCTCCAGTAGTGCTGCCGTCCAGTCTCCTGCTGCCCGGATGTGCACGCTGAAGAAGTCTTCCTGAGGGGCAGAGGTAAGGGTGAAGGGGTGCCACTCCAGGGAGGATATGGCCGGGCACTGCATCAAGATGTACTGCCCTGGTGCCATTTTAAAGCCACGCTTTTTCATGTGAAGTTCCAGGACTCCAGACGGGTGGCTTATCACCTACGTGAAAGCAAGAGAGTTATTTGCCTTTGTCCTCAAAATAATAAAGAAACACCTTCCATTCCTTTAAAGGTGTTCAAAATTTTAGATGAGCTTGTTTGAAGTGTAATTGACATATCCCATCTGCTATTAGCATCCAACGATATTTGCCACCACGTTCACATCTGTGTTTGCAACTCCAGCAAGAATGACTTTCATCCCCTTCAGAGGGCAGCATGTGAAATAGCTGCACCCAGGTGCAATTGGTGCCCAGCCTGGGAGTCCACGTCTCAAATGGTCAGGCTTTCCACAGCACAGCCAACCAGACCCAAGGGAGTAGAAGTTTAAATAGTATTATGCTTAGGGTTGTTAAAATAGTTACCACATTATCTCTGTGCTTTTAACATCTAGGAACATTTTGTTACCTTTTTCAATGATCTGCATCTTTTCTCAATGTCATTTGAATGAACTCTCTTATTTTTTCAGGCTAAATGAAAAACCACCTTCAAACTCACTTCAAACTCTTTTCTTGTTTTGTTTTCTTTTTAGTTGAGTTTCATCCCATGTTCTGTCTTTGCTCTGGGTTTTAGATGTAGGGAAGCATTGTGGAAGGGTTCTAGTAGTGTTTATAAAAGCGTTATGACTTGCTATTTATCAGAGGGAAAGAGCTCATTTCCCTTCTTAGATTTCCATCTTGTTTCCTGAAAAATCTCTCCAGGCCCTCCTGTCTTCTTCTGTGACAAGAGGTATAAGGGAACAAAATCTAGCGTCTAGATACTGTGACAGTATTTTTTCATTCAAAAGAGAATTTCACAGCATTTTAATCATTGGTTCTAAGCTTCCCCTCTCCCTACTAGTATCTGTTCTGACACTGCTGCTAAATGGTCTCCCTAGTAACAGCTCGAATAGCTTTCCAGAAGTTTTACAGTCTGGCTTTTGATACAGCCTGACATCCTTCGGTGCTTAACTTAAAAACAGCAACATAGAAACAGCTTAAAGGAGAAATAGGAAGCAATTTCTATACATCTGCTTTCATGAAGGCGATTACAGAGATACAGAATTCTGTTAAAATGGTATTGGCAAAGTGGGATAGGCTTGGCGAATGGAGAATTTCTTCATGGACATTTCAAAAACTGGGGGAGAGTATTTGGCACCTTTTCACTCTCCTAGACATGCATTTTTTTGGTCTTGGTCTACCCCTTCCCATCTTGCTCTAGCAAGAGGTAAACATTGTGAGGATGTAGAGCTGTGAGGATGGGGAGCAAGACTGAACAGTGCTACCAGGAGCATGCTGCTCATGAAGGTAGAACTCCAGCCACATCCTTCCCCTCAATTTTTCTTCCCCACAGTAGTCCCTCTTGCTCTAACCTTATGGTGACTGTTTCCCTTTCCTCTGCTTGGTAGTCCTCAGGGAGGGTGTGTAGATTTGAAAACCTTGTTTGCAAAACTCGTGTCTTTACGTGGTGAAGGGAGTGATTATTCTTCAAGTCACTATGACCCATGGAAAGCACACTCACTCTCCCTGCACTTTCCCCTAGAGAGAAGCCAAAATAAAGAGAGGCGGGTAATTCCAGTGCTGTACAATAAACCTTTATCAGAATTCTGTGTACCGTCTGGAGCCCTGATCCCTGTCTTCAGCAAAATTAGTCATACTAAAAGATGCTCAGGATACAAGCAGTTATTAGAACAGAAGATGAGCCTCTAAATTACAGACAGTTCTGCAATAAAAATGGCAAATTAAAAACTTGGGCTAATAAAAAATTTTCATCTACACTCAGGCTTTTATTCAGACATAAAGCTACATGCATACCTTGGTAATGACAACTTCTTGTTGAAATCGCCAGAACCTAATTATTCTTTCACATGCATACAAGACCACAGGGCCTAAAACCCATTTCCAAGCCTGCAGAGAGTAGCAGAGACAGACAAAAAGGCAATGAAAATAGGATCCAAATATTTTCCACTTGAACCAAATCAATATATAACATGATGGGGTTTAGACATTTTTCCTTTAACTTTGGGCCAGTTATCAGCAACAAAGATGTCTCTTTGTATTATATACCATAACATTCAATTATTTCTTGAAGTCTACAAGCTTATTTAAGATATTAAACTCTTCTATATTGGTTTTTATGCTTACTTGATCAATGATGCCTTTATGTAATTAGAAATAATTGAATTTGCAAAGAAATAAAAAAGCAGATTGATGTTTATGTTACATATGATAGGGTCGTAAATGCTCCCAAACTCAGCCAAAGTCAAAGCTTTACTTTACATTACTCAGCCAACACAGGACATAAGAAATTACATTTTCAAATCTCAAATAGTAATTTTTGGGGTCAAGAATGCATTGCAACTAGAGGGTCTGACTGAATAAACACAGAAACACACACAGACACACACACACACACACAGAGTTATCTGGAGTAAAATATAAAGTTAGCTTCTTGACACCTTAAATTTAAGTTTATCTAATCACAACAAAAGGCTCAATAATTATCTAGAAAATTGTGATGGTGAAAATGTTCATTTTAAATAAATCAGACACTATGTTAAGCTATGAGGAGTGTAATGTGCATCAGTGATGATCAATTTACCAGCAGGCTACTGCATCAGGCGCTCTGTACAACATAAGGCGTCTTCCTCAGTAAAAGGGAAAGAATGGGAACTTAAAATTTTTGAAGCGTTCTATTTGTACTGAACAATCCCATGAGGCATATGTATTATCTTGATTTTATAGAAGAAGGAACCAAGACTCAGTCAGAGCAACCAAATTGTCCAAGGTCATACAGGGACGAAGGTATCTTGTAGAGATGTAAACTCAGATATGCCTGACCACCCAGCCTGAGTTCTTTCCAGGACCCCAGGCTACCTCCTGTGTGTGTTGCCATTTAATCGTGATCCTTTCCGTCTAGCGCTAAAATTGGTACTGAGGCTTGTTTTCCCAAAACATCAGAAACTCATGAACTCATTGAATTTTAGGATATTAAGTGCTCTTGGAAATCTACTGTAATTCTTTTCTTTATTTTAAAAATCTTTATTGTTTTAAATAGACAAATAATAATTGCATATATTCACGAGGTGCATAGCCATTTTTTGATACATGTATCATGATAAGGTCAGGGTAACTTAGTCTGTCCTTCCTCTCAAACACTGATCATTTGTTTTGGGAACATTCAATGTCCTCTAATTCTTTTAGAATTAAAAGAAGGAAAATCCTGACTTTCTGGGAATGGATCTGAGTTGCTTGGAGAGTCTGAGGCGGACCAGAGAGAGCCAGGGTGAGAACTCAAGCCTTTTCGTGTGTCCCTACATTTCCTCCTAGGTTTTCTAAATTCATGACTTTACTCCTTGAATAGTATCTGGGGGGCAGGAAGGGTGTCTTGGTCTTTGGAGCTCAGACATTCACATTCACCACCCCTCACCCACTGACTCATTACTCAGTGCTCCCTGACCAGTCGTCTGGCTCCGTTTCTTCTGTTGATGGGTCACAAGACTTGTAGCATTATTTTTACTTCCTTTGAGTCACCTTTCTCGTTTTGTCTATTTCTTTTTGTTAATTTCTGAGTCTCTTTGCATGGTACCTCTTCTCACCTACATCAACCCTCTCTGTTTTTTTCCTGGGGGGCTCGTGGCCTCATAAAAGCTAGATCTATGCAGGCAACGCAAGGCAATCTGACTCACTTATCTTTTTCTGCCTCAGTGGGGCCCAGCAATGTGTTCAGAACAGCAAAGAGAATAAACCTTTTGTCCCCCTATACAGTGGATGAGGTAGTAAGGATGATCAGAGTAAGGGAAAACTAGGAAGCGTCCCTGAAAGGATGGCGTTGAGCCGAGCAAAGGAATCCTTAGGTCTCTTATGCTTGAATGAAACAGAAAGCTTTTTGAGAATTGCTTTGGATGTTTACAGAAAGGAGAGCAAGAATGCAGTTCTTTCTATACGTGCTAAAAGAGATATTTGCAAAGACACTCACATAGTCTTCATATATTTTTACAAATAATCTTCTCCACCCATTTTAGAGAGTTTGGGGCATCACACATTTCATTTTGGTGATGTCAAGTCAGACATAGCCTCTGATTTTTTCCACATTGATGAAATGTAACGGATTCTTTTTCTTTGCATGGTTCAGGAAGGAGAATATAAGCTATTCATCCCAGACTCCATCTCAACCTGAGTATATCCCTTGCTCCAGGAAGAGGCAGCCAATGTAGTTACTTGTGATGTGCCCAGAGCCCCTGGAAGTCAGGGCCTGATGGAGAGATGGCCATGGATGAATATTAGGAAATGTCCTTGCAGTGATACCCAGGACAGGCAAGAGTGGGTCAAGACAAGGAGGCCTTGCCTCAGAGCAAGAGGGATGTGTGTCAAGGTAGATGCCAGGCTGGATGTCTGAAGACCTGGATTGTGGCCTGGGGCCACCACCCCTCACTCTGTGCCATGAGGCACATCCTGGGATTTATTATGGTCATAATTTCCTGTTTTGTAAAATGGGAACTAGCTGGAGAAAATTATTATTTAGGTTCCCTTCAAGCTCTTTAACACTTTGGCCTTATTCGTGGACGTAAATAGAACATTGGGGCTATGTACTTGTAGCTAGCAGCAGAGTGCTCACGAGATGGGGGTTATGGAAGCTAGAGATTCAGAGCAAATGCTGTGAGGTGTGGAGGAGGAAGTTCATGGCCACAGCGTTAGGGGCTCTGGTTCTTTGATGTGGCTTGACTGGGAGCGCATTTTGTGACCATAGGTAAGACAACAGAAACTGCTTGGTCCTCAGTTTCCCCAGCTATTAAACAACGGGGCAGAACTGTTTAGTATCTAAGTTTCCTTAATGCTAAAATACTCCGTGGTTTCTCGGCTTTATTTTCTTCTTCTCCAAAAATACTCAAAAGTCACGCTACGGTGAGTATTTTATGATAGAAATAAAACGATGTTGATTCAAAAATAGCAATAATGAAACTTGTTTCCTCCACTTTCACTCCTGGTTTTTCATTCCTACCAGAAAATAAGAACATGCTGGCTTTGATTTTATTTTATGTGTGTGTTTATGAATAGCCTCTTTTTCTAGACAATCAGATCTCCTAGGGCAGGCCCCACGTCTCTGAATCCTGTCTTACTGCATTGCCAAACAATGCACTAAGGTGCTCGGTGAAAGTTTGTTGAATGGACTCTACCTCAGTCAGGACTTTCTCCTTTACCACTCACAGCTTTCCCTAGTAATTACAAAGTGTCAGCCTTACGGTTGTGATGAGTTGGTGCTGTGGTTAAATGACGTAAATGCTTCTTTGGTCTGGGATGACCAGGCATCTTTTGAGACTGGATTGCATGAGCAGCAAACCAGGAATCTGGAGTCCTATATGTGTCAGTGCATTTGGGCTGGAAAGGGAGAGTGAGACGAGTAGGGGAGTGGGGGCTGCCAGGTATAGTTGGTTTCTATAATCAGTTCCGATTATACGAGGTGAGGTACAAAGCATTCTCTGTCTTAACATTGGGAACAGCGCGCCACTGAAGGAGAAATGATGCATATTCTATTGATCAGAGCACTGTGAAAATGCCCTGAGTTAAAAGAGGCAGAGAAGGAGAGATGGAGCCTTGCAAAGACCGAGTAGGTGTGGCACAGTGAAGCGCAGAAACCCTTCCTTGTCCTTGGGATGCCTTTCGGATTCAGTGTCTATGAGACATCAGAGAGAAGATCGTACAGTTCAGCCAAGCGGTAATTGCATAGCCCACACACGCTTTGAATCAGGATCCATTACAAATAATGGGAGAGAGTGACACCCTGAGTTTGGGTGTGCAAGGAAGTGGAGCAGGAGAGAGTTAGAGAGAGATGGGTAAGGCCCCCTCTTAATGATAAATAATGTCAGTGAATGCTGCTGGGCGCAGGCCCTGGTCTGTATTCATAAGGTGTGGGGGAGTATTGATTTTTTTTTATGGAGATGCTGTAGCTGAAAATTTTAGAGAGGTATTCATGTTCCTCATTAATATGCAGGTTGGATAGTGGCTACTGAGAGTTGAGTTTAAGACAGAGACAATCTATACCGGTCATTTAAAGAACCACAGTCTAATAGGCACATCTATTCCGGTTCTCTCGATTTTAAACATTCCTCCTAGTCCTTTCACCCTTAAAATCCAGTGCTTAATTTAACATATTTGAGGGTTTTTTAAAAAACAACACAATCACTTATATTCTTCCTATGTTGATGACTTAATTTCCTAAATCTTCATCATTTACATACTGTTAGACCCTGTTTTCTATGCTTTAAGTTATAAATTTTTGGGCACTTATTTTCTCCTACTTTTTATCTGCCAGCTGCATTTATTTTCTTTCAAGCATCACTTGGTTGTCCCAAAGGTTTGCACTGTTCTGAGATGCCAGAGGAGACCAGCAGGATTATTATTTCTCTTTACCTATGCTACCAACTGTCATGGTACCCACCTACCCAGGAAATCTGGCTTTTGAGATCTGTGGACATTATCATCTATGCAAATTAATTAAGTAGCTTATTGGCTAACATCACTGATTATTTCAGTTACAGGCGCTTAACTAGAACAAGAAGTAAATGTACTTGACACCCTAAGTTTTTGATCCCCAAAGCTGTAGAAAGAAAGAAGGCAAGCTTATAAAGAAGCCCGAGCCTCATTTGGCCGTTCCTTGACTTAGATTTGAGCAGCGGTGCTGTTAATTCTCAGATTAGGACAGCAGTTATGCAGAGGACAGGTGGCCAAGGATGGCAGGGAGAGCAGAAAAAGGTGGTGGGGCCCAGGGCTGACCCCTCCAGGGACATCATTGTGCTGTTATGAATTCCCACAGTATCAGACACTCATATTTAAAGGTAAGGAAAAGAATACATTTCAAAGCTGAACTTAGTGCTTTTGGCAGTAAACCTCTTTAAAAGTTAGCCGTAACTTGATTTCTCCATTAGCACACTTAATGAAGAGTTGGCTTTGTCTAGTGGTGAAATGTGCTTTCTTTTTTCTAGCCTATAAAAGCTCTATATTTTAACTGTAGAGAGACGGTTATTTTTAAAAGCTCCTGTGTTTGTTCTTACCGAGGGTTCCTTGCCAGAAAATTGAGGCACCGGGCATTGGACCGCTGTCTGCCATTCTGCGTAGCGGTCTCTACAGAAGGTGACGTTGTGCAGAGAGAGACTGTCTTGGGTTTGGCCTCGAATGATCCGACTTGTTATTTAAGAAAAGCAAAACAAAACAAAAAACCAAAAACGTCAAGCTGATTTTGAGCTGTCTTGTTATCCCACAGATAGACATTCTACAGTGAGCTCTGAAATAACACTTCCACTTCTTCAAACTTGGGCTGCCATTCATTTCCCCAGCTTCTTTAAAAATAAGCATTTAAGAAGCTTCGAGTAACTTTGAAGATTCCAGAAAAGAAGTGCCCCTCTGTGGTATCCTGTGTTAAATTGAAAGTGTCTATATGGGAGAATTCATAATGAAGGGAAATTGTTTGAACACATCCTTTTGTAGACTGTTGAATTTAATTAGGTTTCATCTTGTCCTGATTGCTGATTTGGGCTAATTGGCTAACTTCGTACTATTTGGTTCTTTTGCAGATTTATTTAACTTCTACCCTTCTTAGTTTGTTTCTGAGTGCTTAGAAGTCTTCAAGTGAAGACGTCAAAAGAAGTGCCCTGAATACTGGTATATTTTCCCCCTAGTGACCATCAGCAAGCCAGTGTTTAACTTGCTCAAAATAGGTTACAATGGAGTGTGTCTTCAAGAAGGTATTGATACATTTAGGAATGGAAAGAGAAGGCAGTCTTAATGAATGGAGCACTGGGCAAAGAGTCCCATAATCCTGCTCTATTAGATTTGCCATGAGTGCACTCCTGACTGACTTTTGCTTTGGCACAAGCTCCTAGAGTTCCTCCTTGGTGCACAGGCAGCAAAGCTCAAGACGTCAAGGTCAGGGAATCTGGGAATTGTTCAATTCCTGGGTGTTTTTGTGAATAAAATGCATTGATCTATTTTGAGAAACATGGTAGAAGACTGAGAAAAGCTTCACATCACACAGACTTATGTCCTGGGCAGCCTGTGGAGTGGAGTGGCCCCTGTTACATCACAGGGAGGAGGGAGCAGTAATATGCCCTTAGAAACAGCCTGGTGTCAGCTAGAACTGACATCTTTGCCTTTGTCCCAGTCTCCTTTATGGAAGCCATCCAAACTTGACAACATCCCTCTGAGTTAGATGAGAAAAGCTATCTGTAAATCTCCGATGTACAAATGATGCCCAGACGTAGACGGGGTGAATAGTAAGTGAGAGTCAGAGGAAAGATTCCAGACACTTTAACACTTTCATTCTCAGGCTGTAGGCACCATTCCACATAGTGTCTAAAAGAAGCCTCATCTCATTCCACAAATGCTGTATCTTTTAAAAATTTTAAGCTTTTCAAATGTCTTCATCTATGCCATCCCGTAATAGGAAGATTAGTGGGCCTTAACACATTCCAATAATCCTACTTTCACTTGGCACTTTGTGTAGAATTTGCAAATTGCCTTCGCTGTAAACAGTAGCTGTAGAATACTTCACACTGAGAAGATTAAATGAGGCCCTTATCCTAAAATAAGCCTTTCAACTAGGTTAGAATGACTAAAAAATTTCATCTTATGAGATGTTATTTGGATATCAAGAATATCTCCAAAGAAACACTGCCCATTGAAATTCTCTTGTGCTTCCACAACAAGCTGTGGATGTGGGGGACGTATGTTTGTGGGGGACACACATGATGTCTGTGAAGAGGGCTTCTAGACTCACCTGGGTTATAAATAGCCTCATAAACATGCTGCAGGGGTTAACAACCCCGGCGTCGGGGGCAGCAGCAGCAGCAGAAGCAGAAAGGAAGGACTGACAGTCTCTGAGTTGGAACACACGGGGGCAACATAACATCTACCTTGCCCACCCCAAGAACGACAAGGAATGGTGAGATTCGCACATTCAGAAGAGCCAATCCCAGAGACTTCTAGCTGAAAGAGAATGGAAAGCCTCTGGCCAGCCAGCAGAGTACGGGTGAATGTGGACTGACCCGGTCACTAAGGCTCAGCAGAGGCACAGGCCGTCTTTCAGGGTAAAACACACCCTCAGGGGCACTTCTTCCTTGGAGAATGTGTTAGCGTCAGCCAGCTGAGAGACAACGGGAGAGCTCTTAGGCACAGGCAGTGGCAGCAGCAGAACTATGACCCCCTTCCAGAAGTGGGGGGCGGAGAGGAAAGGAGGAGTATTAGGAGTGAGAAGGGAGACTGGAGGGGTTGTTGACTTGCAGAGGGGCAAATCCCACAGCGTTGCCCTTGGGCCCCACATGGCACCCAGAGTCACCAAGGCACGTGTGACTTCCTAGGTCATGCCACTCTGCAGCTATGCACTTGCTCTTCCAGGTCCTGGCAGAGACGGAGGCCACCTTCAGGACAGGACCCTCCCCGCTCAGCAGTGGCCGTGGTGGGAGAATGAGGGGCGGAAGAGGATATTTTGCTCAGTAGGAACAGAGGACCTACTGCTGGCAAGCCAGAAAGGGCATTAGCAACATTGCTGGCCACATTCTTGCTGGTGCTGATGAAGGTTTAATTCATAAACCGGAAGACCCATTCTTCAGAGCTTGCCAAACCAGAGTAAAGGCTTGATGGTCTAAAGACTGTGTCCTAGATCTGACTCTGCTGTGTATTCATCACCGGACCTTGAGGGCCTCACTTAACCCTCAGAACACCTTCCTCCTCTCTATGAAATGGGGGCAACAGCACCTCCTCTATGCGACAGGACTGTCATGGGGGTCAAGTGGAACATGCATATGAATGTGCTTTGAAAATTGTAAAATGGGATAAAAGGCATCAGTTTTTGAAATAATTAAAAGGAACAAGTTAGTTCACAGACAGCAATTCATTCATTAGTCGAGGGCCATTTATTAATATTTAAAGGATTGAAAAACATTATATTTGAGGGTGGACACATCAGGGACTATGCTGGCTTCCTGATGAAGAGATGAACCATATCAGGTGGGTATTGAACAACAGAACAGTGTTTTATGGGATGTCTGAGCAAAATGGAATCCTAGAGAACAAAATGGAATCCTAGAGGTTAAATGGGGGAAATTGAGGCCCAGAGGACCTGAAGGGCTTCCTCTGATAACTGGTGGCAGAGCTGGATCTGGACCCCACACCAGACTGCTCATGCCATCCATCATCCCTGCCCGAACACTGGGTTTCCTAGTTGATGATTTTGGTTAAGCAGAAGTGAAATCTGGGTGTCGAAAATATATATCCTGAGTAATCCCACATAAACTGGATTGTAGACCAGGTACTGAATGAAAGATAGATCTACGGTCATCCAGCATTCATTAGAATTCCTGAATCTTATAAACATGCCAAGACTCACTAACAGAGTCAGTGAGGAAAAATAAATATAATACTTCACCCTCTATGTAGCTTATTTTCGGTGTTACTGAAAAAGTGTTTGCCACAGTCAATGTGCTTTTCACACATTGTACGAGTCCTTTAGTCACTGCACCCCGGGCTCCTTCATCTAAATGGCTTTCTAAGATTATTTTGGGATTCTCCGAGATAGAAACCTTGCGCAGTGAGCACAGTATGGACTTACCCTGTCCCATGGATAGCCAGGCTGAGGAAGAAGACGATGAAAACATGGTGTGTGTACCAGAACAACTCATAGGAGACCTGTCTGATGAACTCAGTTGAAGATGTCATGATCAAGACTAAAGCCAGAGAGATCACCAGGCCAGTGACCCCTGCTATTGTCCTTAGCAATTCAGTGGTTGTGTTCTAAGAAAAAAAAATGAATGCCATGACGTTAAATATCCTGGTACCTTTTTTTCATTTTTAGGACCAGTACTTGAGATTTCAAGCAGGGAGCCATTCAAAATGCTTCACTCAGAAGCATGTCAGCCTCAACGAGGATGTAGGCACAACTCAAGAAGTGAGCTTCCTCTTCCTCCCCCTTCTGACCAACTTATGGTGATTATTTGCTTTGCTCAAATTTTGTAAAATACCATTTTCATCAATCACATTTTAAAATTTATATAAATCATTTCACATCAAAGTTATTATGCTGGAAAAAAATAAATTTTTAAAAATGCTGGGCATGGTGACTTGAACTTATAGTCCTAGCTACTCAGTAGGCTGATGGGAGGATCACTTGAGCCCAAGAGGTCGAGCCTGCCGTGAGTCACAATGCTGCCTCTATACTCCAGCCTGGGAGACAGAGTGAGACTCTGTCTTTCTAAAACAACAATAACAACAACAACAACAAAACGGGAAAAAAGAAAAAAAAAAACAAAGCTATTCTGTTGAAATTAGGGCAGCATATGAAAAGAGCATTTTAAGATAAAACATTGCAAAATAAATGTGAGTTTTAAGTTTTTAATTTTTAAAATAACTATGTGGCTCACCATGCTTAATTGCATTTTAACATTAATAAACACATTTTTTCGAGAGGTCCCTTGGGGCGTTCCTAATAAAGCAGCTGCACACTCAGTTCCCCTGGTAGTTATTCTTGGCTCTTGCTTTTTAATTGGAAAGACTATGACTTGCATTTCTTTCACGCCATCTCAGGGGTCCTGGAATAAGGCTTGGTAAGTCCTAGGTGATCAATAAAGGCACAGCTATTCTTACCTGGTGGACACCGCTAAATGGCCAGAATTCTGACCTGTGAGTGCAAGAGACAGTTAAATGGCCTTTAAGAATATATATCACACAGCAGTTTGTTTTTATTGTGAGTTTCCCATATTCTTGCCAAGTCATTAGTATTCATACATTGTGTTACGATTGCTGAGATGGGCCACAAGCTCAATAAACTCACACTATATCTTTTGTCAGTAAAATCTCATTAATTTGGGCTGCTTTGAGATCTAGAGGTAATTTGGACAGGGGCTTTTTCATTGTTTATTTTTTCTTCATAGAGCAAAGAGTGGAAATGAAATTGAAAGGGGTATGTCTCAAACATTTAAAATGTTTTCTTTTCAAGTACATTCAGGCATTTTACATCATATGATGTGCCAATTTCACATCATTCTTCTTTGCCTATTAAAGCAAATCGCCAAGTCTCTGTTCTTGCAGCACATTTATAGACTGGTAAGAGTTGCAATGTATCCTCCAAAACAATCCCACTGCATCTCTGAAAATGCTCTATAATGTACACTGTGTTATTGATACTTATCTCTCTCCAAATACCCTAAATTAGAGGGTTTCCTGAGCCTAATTAGTACTTACATAGTATATTGCTTCTAAAATTTTGAAACTACTGCATTAGTAGTAGCTTATTTTGCTGTTAAAATACATAATTATATTGCTTGAAAAGTATTTATAATAAATACTATTTATTATATAGACTATGCAAAATGTTGAGATTAATTCTTGAGTGTGTGAAGCAATGAATTTTTCCAGCGTCTTAGTGGGGGAAAAACAATAACCTCAGTAGGTGCTCAGCCAAACACTGTGATTCAACGGAGTGACACCAAAGGCATTCCACATGCTAAGGACAGCTGTAGTTCTGATTTGTAAGTGTGAAATTTGTGCTTCCAATAGCTGTCAGCTAAGAAAAGGTAGCTCAACTAAGCCTGATCAATGGCCTGATATTGAAAATCATCTTAAGCTAATGAGTGGACATGACATAGAATGAGTGTCCCAAAACCAGATTTTGAGTTTTTGTTCTTTAAATAAGGCTGCATGGGCAAATAGTCACTTAAAGAAATGGCCAGGATAAGAATGGAGAGATTTTCACTGCCAAAGGGTATTGCCTTAGGGATTTTCTTGGGCAGTAAAGATTTTTTAGCCTGGTCAACATGCTGCACACACATATCAATATGGCAGTACATGGAGAAAAATTGAGATCAACTGCAAAGAAAGAGATAGGGGTGAATTAAGGAGATGACTGTGATCATTTCGAAACATAGATTGCCGTGGCTACATTTTTCGTTTTCTTTTTGTTCCCCAGAACTGACACTCTCTGCACACTGGTAATTAGTATTACTGATGTCACCGGCCATACAGGTCTCATTATGAAATTAGCTGCTCTGCCCAGTATCTGATTTGGCAAACCAGCTCTTCACATATGTGCCAATGTATGAGGCATTCTGGGAAGAGTCCTGGGAAACAATCTGCAAATTGAAAATGAAGACATCCAATTTACAATCTCTGGATTTAGGTTGCACTTCGCATTCTTCATGAGTCTAACATCAGCGAAAAATATATCTAATCAGAACTGCTTTTAAAATGTTACATTTTAAAATACTGGGAATTTAACGTTACTGCATTTCTTGGGTGTGTATATATAATACATTAATTAAGTGACATATCTTTCTCTCCTTCCTCATAACCTCCCAGCAACATTAATGATAAAAAAACAACTTTTTAGAAAACGTGAATTAAGAAAAAATCATATGTAAATTCACTTCCCAACTGTTTCATTAACAGCGTTTCAATATAGCGTTCCTGATTAGAGGATTGGAAAAGGAAGGATTTTTCAGGGAAGAAGCTGGTTAGCATGCAGGACTCACTGTGGGGAAGGTCCGGACAGGGTTGAGGTAGCTCTCATTAGGGGTGTTGCCCAACTTGGAAAGTGCAGCCAGGAGTCCCTCGGCCTCCTCTGACTGGCTCCAGTGGTAGCGTTCCAGGTTGAAGAAATGAGCCACGACGTGGATGGCTAGGATGAGGACACGACACCAAACATGCACTCTGTGGCTTGCTTCCTCCCTACTTACTAAAAAATACAATGTCTCTGTGCTTAAATTTCTCTTTTCTGGTTTTTGTAATCTCCAAGGAAGAGTGATTTATGTACGCATCTTTCCCAGTGCTTTGAGCGGAGTGAATGAATACTTCCGAAGATATGCTCCACATTCATTTAAATTATAGCAATAAATAAAGTAAATCTCAGTTCACCATAATTTAAAGTGTGTAGTTATCATGGAAGGGAATAAATGTTATGATGTCTCAGCATAACTATATATGTTATGATTCTAAGAGAAATAATTATAACTTCTTAAGAAGTCGGAAAGCATTATTCAAGAATACTGTACATTATACATGATGATATATACGTATATGATATAAATGATAGATACCAGGAGAGAGATTGTTTTTGTTCTCTTTCAGACACTGTATTTTCTGTTTATTCCTTTACATATTTTAGTATACAGTAGCCCTCCCAGTCTAGAGTTTCACTTTCCCTGGTTTCAGTTACCCGAAATCAACCACAATTAGAAAATATTGATTGGAAATTCCAGGAATAACCAGTTTGTGTTTTACGTTGCATGCCATTCTGAGTAGCATGATGAAATCTCATGCCGTCCTGCTCTGTCCCACCTGGGATGTGAATCATCCCTTTGTCCAGCATATCCAGTAGCCCTCTTGGTTGTCAGATCAGCTGTCATGGTATCTGAGTGTTTGTGTGCAAGTCATCCTTATTTTTCTTAAAAATGGCCCCAAAATGCAAAAATGGTGATGCTGGCAATCTGGCTATGCCAAAGAGAAGCCATCAAGTGCTTCTTTTAACTGAAAAAGTGAAAATTCTCTACTTAATAAGGAAAGGGAAAAAACTGTATGTGTAAGTTGCTAAGATTGATGGTAAGAACAAACCTTCTACCTGAAATTGTGAAGAAGAAAAATGACATTTGTGCTGGTTTTGCTGTCACACCATAAACTGCAAAAGTTACAGCCACAATGCATGATAAGTGATTATTTATGATGGAAAAGGCATTACATTTCTGGGTGGAAGACAAGAAAAGGAACATGTTCCAATGGATGGCAATCGGGGTCAGTACTATCCACTGTTTCAGGCATTCACTGTGGGCCTTGGAACGTATCTTCTGCAGACAAGGAGGGACTACTCTACATGTATATATACCCCTACACATATACATTCACACATACATTTGCATGTGTTATTCCTGGTGGACTGAAATAAGCCAGAATTTATGGAACTAAACATACCTTCTGTATATTCTTCAGAAGTAAATGGAGCTTTCTAATTCTGGGAATTGGTGGTATCTAAATTCTAAATGAATTTAAGAACACAGCATCGTCTGGCCTGAGGATTCTGTGTCTGATGCTGCTCTTTCCAAATCTGTTGGGAAGACAGCAGTCACAGCTAGACAATGACATACGATGCTTTTCCTGCAAATGAAACTCCCGCTGGGTGGCCGGTTGATAACTGATATTGGGATCAGATTCAAGTGTGAAATAAGGATTCATTGCCCAGGGTATAGATAATTTCCCAGTTGATACCTTCTTTTCTTCTGCACCCACAGTGAGAAGTAGCAGGGCCTGTGACTATCACACAGGTTGTGAGTTATGGGATCCTCCACGGCTGTACATTGTGGGTTGAGTTGTGGAAGAAAGTATGATGGGGAAAAAGGAACAGCAGGGACTTCTGAGAATGGCAGTGTCATTTTGGTCCCTGTGGTCCTAGCAGCAGACTTATTTAGAAATGCTGTCTTCTGTGCAACCTCTTTTTTTGGTCACCTGAGTTCCTGCTATCACTCTGTTTTCTGATTTGCAAAATTTTCTACTCATGCCTTACAACCCACTTCAAAAGTTGATTTCTATCACACATTCTTCAATGTTACCAGCACAAATGATAGTATGATCACAGCATTTCTGATATTATTGTTACAGGGTTTATTTATCCCTGCACTCCCTGACGGACTTTGACTCCTCAAGGATGGACTTTGTCTTGAAACCTCAGCACCAAGCACATTGCTCAGTAACAGTTTGTATTTGACAATTATTTGCTTAGTGACAATGAGATTACAGAAAGGTAGAAGGGGTAAAGAAAGGGTCAGAAAATCAATCTATAGATGCAACCTTGTTGGATTAGTGTTTTCTCTGCTGATATATACATATTTTGCACATTTTTCTTTAGCCTTGAAGTTGAAAATCAGGTCAAATACACTTTAGGATGAGGCTCACTCAAGAAGGCAAAGCACATGATAGTGTTTCTGCATGATGATGTTTACTGCCTCCTTACGACTTCAGAGAGGTTAGTACCCATGAGGTACTATATTTCCTCCTGAGGTGCTTTGTCAATATATATGGCCATGTCTATGAAGGGGCTGCCTTGTTTAGCCTCAGCATCCGCAAAGCTGGAAAGGCTTATCTAGAAGTAGTCCTTTCCAATATGCTATGTGCAAAATGAAAACTATTTGCTAAGTTGAACACATTGTCCAGTATTCCTAATTGCTGTTTTCTGATAATTATCTCAAAGTCTTTAAAAGCATAGCTAACATATTGAATGTTTACTATAAGACAGACACTTATAAATGCTGTAGGCACATTATCTGATTTAACCATCCTCAGGTATCAGCCTTCTTCTCATTTCACAGACCAGTATCCAAAGAGTTAAGGAATTTGTCGTTCATTAGTGATGAAAGTGGTTTAGTGGTTCGTGTGACTCAGCGCCTCATCTTTTGACCATTAAGTGGCATTGCTTCGTTTGACTAATGGACAATTATCATATCTGATTTTTAATTGAAAACTAGCTTTTTTCTTTGGCCTTGATAAAACTCTGAGTGGTTTACCTGGTGTCTGTCTTTAATCTAGAGTCCAACTGTTTCTAAGGCTTATGACTGATCACGACATTTGGGGTCCTCATAGTAGGTTGGCTTGAATGCTCCTTTTATATTCTGCCCCTTGACCCTTACTCCTCTCCTCCTGGCTTTCTTTAATTCTCTGTCCGTGGACTAAAGCACTCTAAACACGGAGTGAAGCTGTTCCCAATTCACAGAAATAGAAACTGAGCTTCGGACCACGTTAATTGATGTGTTTACCATTGCATAATCCATGTGTGATGGTCAGAAAGAGAAGGCAGGATAAGTTTTTTATACTGTATAATATCCTTTATTTATTCATTTATTTATTTTGAGATGGAGTCTCACTCTGTCGCCTAGGCTGGAGTGCAATGGCAGGATCTTGGCTCACTGCAACCTCTGACTCCCAGGTTCAAGCAATTCTTCTGCCTCAGCCTCCCGAGTAGATGGGATAACAGGTGCACGCCACCATGCCCAGCCAATTTTTAGTAGAAATGGGGTTGCACTGTGTTGCCCAGGCTGGTTTTGAACTCCTGAGCTCAGGTAATCTGCTCTCCTTGGCCTTTCAAAGTGCTAGGATTATAGGTGTGAGCCACTGTGCCTGGCCTTATATTTATAATGTTCTTCTCCCCTGTAATGAGTTGTGGTTCACAATTTGTTTTCTGTTAGATTGATTTCCACAGGAGAATTTGACACTGTTAAACTAAATTTAAGTATGTTGTTTGAATAAACAAAGATATTGAACTATTTACTTATTGTTATTGCCAGGTCTCCCATCACAGAGCTGAAGATACTAATGAACGAGTATGAGAAAGCCCCAGATGCTTTTCAGAAGGCAGCTTCTGAGGAAATGTGTAAAAACTATTCTCTCCAGTATTTGCCACACACTTTAAAGTTCCCGTCTTACGTGTTCCCTTGCTCCCGCTACCTCCATTTTGTTTTCCTTTTACAACGTGGAAGATAAAACGTGGAATATTTTATCTATCTCAGGAATTCTCAGAGAACACTGCTTATGCCTATTTTGTGTGTCTAAGCATTTTCTTTTCCTCTTAGATCTGATCCTAATTTTACAGTGATCTGGGCTTGGAACTAAAGATATACCAACTGCTAAATTCAGAATTGTTGTGACTTGATAGATAGCAGGGGAGATTCATTTTGCTCTTTTTTAGACATTATATTTTGTATTCCTTCCTTTTTATGTTTTAGGTTTTAAAAAATTTAAGTGGCCATGCTCTCTATGTTACAGGGACAAAGCTACAGAGACAGGATAAAACAGTGACATGGTTTGATTTTTCTCTCTCTTAGTCATCAATATCATTTCATGTTACTAGATTTGATATTAGTATGTAACAGAAAGAATACTGAATAGGATATTTCTCAGTCATTTCTTTCAGACCCTTTTTTCCCTTCTGTGAAATGGTTAGATTGTACTAAACAAGGTTATCTAAACCCCCTTCCAGCTGTGTGGCTCTGAAGTTAACTGGGAGCATATTTATCATCTAAAAGGGATTTGTAGACCAATATGGAGGTAATACAAACACGAAGCTCATGTTTTCATGTTTCCAAAGTCAACTCTGGCTTAAATGGGGCTCTTTAGTCTTGCAGTAAATCCCACGCCATTAGCTATGCAGGTGAGCTCTTCCTGGGCCTCTGTGGACTTTCTACAGTACGCACTGCTGTGCCCTTGGAGGACCGTAAGACACACATTTCCATAACCCACCCAATTGTGCCAGGCTAAAAGGTGCTATAACTGGATCATTCTACAATTTTATGTTCTCCCCAAAGTACTTTTAAGAGAGCAGCAATTTTGGAAACACTACCCATGCGCATTTAATTGGTGTGTGAACTTCCGAGTTCAAATAAGGAGCTTTCACTGAAGAATGAACAAAAACAACAAAAAACCATGAAGGCTACTATTAGAGCCAGTGGCCCTGAGAAAGTTCTTTTACCTTCCTTCTTTCATTTTATTTTTCAGGAGATCAAAGGGAGCATAATTGAGGGGAATCTTGGAAGTATGGTCAGTCCTTGCTGTCTTTCGCCTGCCTGTCAGTGATAACAGTCATTTTAGAGTTAGCCACCTCCTAATTAAGCAGCCTTTAGAAACAAGGACCCAGGGACAGATTCTGGCTGTGCTTCTGCAGCCAGAATTTGGCTGCAAACTTTTAAACCTGTGGTCTGATTTCTGTAGGAGGATTCGTTGACTCCGGCACCCTGTGCGTGCCACGCATTTGTAAATCACATTAAATCCTGTCGTGCAGGACTGGGGATGGAGACTCCCTGGAGCTCCCAGTGCCTCAGGCAGAACTGGTTAGGAGCAATTCTGGAGGGGTCAGGACTAAAGAGTTTGCTCCTTTAGGGTTACTCTCAACCGTGGGTCTGCAGATCTTTATTTTCTCGGCAGCCTTATTCTGTGCTCTCTCCTCTCACCCTGCCCTTGTTATGTTTATTGATGTTTGTAGACTAATTTTAGCAATTCATCAGGAGCTGCACTCGGGTAATTGTTCACTCCTGGAAACTGGCAGAAGCAAGCTGCCCACTCTGCCAGGGAGAGCTGCCTGGGTCACTGTTTAGACACCCCTTGATGGAGGCTCGAGCTCCGAGTACTACTTTTCAATTGGAAGGGTCTTCAAGGTCTGCTGTGGACCAGGGACTCCAGAAAGATCTGCATTAATAAGAACAAAGAGGCTGAGAAACTACGATTTTTATACCCGTGGGGTTATAGGTCCCTGAAAATGATTTATTAGTGGTTGAAGAATGCTCCGGCAGCTCTTATCATAGGCAGACAAGCAGGAAGGCAGGAAGCCAAAAGAAGAGTTCCTGTCACTGCATTACCCCCTCCATGTCCTTGATTACAGATACCATTGTTTTGCCTCTTCCCTCCTCCTCCCTCGCCTACTTCCACCAGTCTCTAATTACATCCTTTAATGATTTGACCAATTAAAGCCTGCAGTTCAGCTTATAGGGGAATGGATGAGAAATTAGAGGTTGGCACGCAAACTTCGATGTGGTCGCACTTTTTCCAAGGTTACACACCTCTATTAAGCCAGCCGGCTATTTGAAATGCAGCATAATGGGCGATGGTAATAGAATAAGCGCAGGGACATTTTCAGCTGCTCCCTAGTGAATCTACCAGAAGAACAAAATGTGAAAAGCAGAGGTGTTTCCATGAAACCAAGGCTTAGCGTTCTTTTCCTCCTAAAAGCGCAGTTGCCAGACGCATTTCTCTGTTCATGTGAAATGTAATAATTGCTTTGTCAGGGTTTGGGAGAAGCTGAGAGCTTTCTCCCCAGCCTCCTGCGTTTGCAGGGAGTGGAAACACTGCAGCACTGATGGTTGCCATGGAGGATTGGGATGAGGGGCACTTTGCTCTGGTCGCAGTTCTGACCCTGCTGGGGGAGCCCCAGGAGAGAGCTGGGAGCCTGGGAAAGCTGTGGGGTTCAGGAGGAAGGAGGCCGGAGAGAACACCTGATTCTCTCCAGGGATGTGTGAGGGAAAAAGGGAGAAAGAGGACCCTGCTTTCTCTGGTTGCAGCAAAATGTCCATAATTATCTTGGACGATTAGCATCGTTTGAATCTTTTCACTCCCCACACTCTGTTCAGTCCACCCTAGACTGCTCATGACTCGCTGAACAACTCATACATGTGCATCCTGTACCATTCCCAGTGATCCTTTCAACCACTCTCGCCGGCTGGCCGGCTCCTACTCTTCCTCAGTTTTGACCAAATTTGTTGAGGTCCCTGTGTGCCAGGGACCAGAGCAGCCAAGATGTGTAAGGCACAGGCTCAGCCCTGGAGGTGATCAACCTCTGGGGAATGAATTTCACTCTGTGGTAGAAAGTATGACCTTAGACCCCTCGGTGAAGTGGCTGCATCGAGGGAGATGGGCCAGGTGATGAGTCCTGGGCATGGCCATGTCCCACCCATTAGCACGCCCAGGAGGGCAGAGCATTTCAGGCAAAGGGGATCCCAGGAGCAAAGGCACAGAACACTCAGGAACTCCCAGGAGCAGGGTGTGCCCATGGGAAAAGCCAGGGGGGTGTAACAGGGGACAAGACTGAGGTAGGGGGCACATGCGAGGTCATTGGAGCCCTTGGCCGGCTAAGGGCTTTGGATTTGATCTTATTTGCAATAGCAGCAAGTGAATGACCCTGTGTTCTGCAAATTTCCAACTAGGTCTGGTGCCAACAATAATCTGCATCTCTCACTGAAATGGATAGACTGTTTTAGTGATTTTTTCCCCCCCAAGAAGGAGTTTTGCTCTTGTTGTCTGGGCTGGAGTACAATGGCACGATCTGGGCTCACTGCAACCTCTGCCTCTTGGGTTCAGGTGATTCTCCTGCCTCAGCCTCCCGAGTGGCTGGGATTACAGGCATGTGCCACCATGCCCAGCTAATTTTTGTATTTTTAGTAGAGACGGGGTTTCACCATGTTGGTCAGGCTGGTCTTGAACTCCTGACTTTAGGTAATCCACTCACTCCGGCCTCCCAAAGTGCTGGAATTACAGGTGTGAGCCACCACATCTGGCCTTTATTAGCGTTCTTTTAATTTCACAGAAGAAAGCGCATGAGGAACTTATGAGATAGCACACTACCAATCAATAGCAGGGATATAAAATAAATTGGTAGCCTGATTTTAGTCAACTGCTGCTTATACTAAAGTATACTCCATCCTAAAAGCCCTGACCACAGTAGTTTCAGAAGGTTATAGCTTCTATCAGGGTATCTTTAACATGGGGACATTCATTATATGTTTCTAATGCATTGGTACTATTGATACATGATTACATGTAAAGAAATATACATGCCCAAAAGTTTAAGGAGAAAAGTATTTTATTACACACATTTTTCTTTGCTGGCTTTTTTGTTTGTTTTTGATATGGGGTCTCACTGTGTTGTCCAGGCTGGAGTGTAGTGGCACGATTTTAGTTCCCTACAACCTTCACTCCTGGGCTCAAGAGATTCTCCCAAGAAAGCCTCCCATGTAGCTGGGACCATAGGCATGTGCCATCACACCCAGCTAATTTTTTTTGTATTTTTGGTAGAGACGGGCTTTCACCATGTTGCCCAGGCTGGTCTTGAACTTCTGAGCTCAAGCAGTTTACCCACCTCAGCCTCCCGAAGTGCTGGGATTACAGGCATGAGCCACCACGCCTGGCCTCTTTTCTGATGTATTTTGATGCTGTTTCTCCCCCCTTCTCTCTGTAATATCTTTAAAACTTTCCCTTAGAGTTCCATTCTGTCTTAAAGCTATTGTACTGTGATAATATTCTTACCATTTTACTGTGTCATGCAGAAATCAAGCTATTTAAGATTTTAAAGGAAGCTTAGAGATCCTTTGAATTCCTTCTCTGATGAGCCCAACAAGGAGCAATCCGGTCTCTGTTTGGACATCACCCATGAAGGGGAATTCAGTTCTCTTAAGGGAATTTCATTCTAATTTTAGATAATTTTCAAGGCCCGGAAAAGACTTCCATTCCTGAGCCAAAAGCTGCCTCCTGGTCTTTATTCCTTCGTGCATTTGCTCATTCATGAAAGGTTATTGGTGCCTACACATACTCAGTACTATTGTGGGCCTTGGAATACAAAGATGAACCAGCAGCTGATCTTCTCTAGGACACGATGTCTTTTTACTCTTATTTCCTGACTAGCCACAAAGACCTTTTGCAAAGCAGTTCTCGGGTTGGATTAATACAGCGTTGAAGACAATCGGTGGGAGCATCTCCCCATCATGTCTCGCTGCACACCCAAAGTTGCATTAATCGGCACTCGGGCACCGTCTGTCATGTCTTGTTGCTTAATTAAATTCACATTTGTTTTGAGTGTCCCTTTTACTCTGCTATTTTTTTTATGCATGAGAGGATAAAAACAAATGAGGAAAACATTTTATAGTTAAATTAGTTTGAGAGAAACAGTCCTGAATCATAACTCTTTATTGTTCAGATAGCCTTTTATTTCAATGTCTTTGTTTTCCAGCAAAACCACAAGCTGGTTGATGACTGCTCCTCCTCCTTTCTTCCTCATCAGAGTTTAACCTTGGCCTTGGATGCTAATTTCTAGTGCCTTCCTCTTGAATTAGAAATATCGTAATAACAATAACACTTTATATGCCGATAAAGCTTCATGTGTTTTCAAGACCCTTTTGTATCCATTCCCTCAATACGATTCAGAACTTTGCTCCCATGATCTTTCTTTTCTTTTTTACTGCCCACGATACCATTTGACAGTCATTTTCCTATGACTGTGAATGAGATTTTGAACAGAGGTCAATTTTATTTCTAATGTGAATTATCCTGAATAACAAAGTGTTCCTTTTTCAGGTAAGTATTTATTATTGCATTATTAACAAGCTTAACTGTTCACAAATGAAGTTTCACCAACTTTTCTTTGACAAATTGAGGTCTTGGTAGGGGAAAACTCATATGTAAGTATAAATTGAAAATGGAAAAACCCATTTGTATAACGTATACAGGGTCAGATAAAGGGCAAAGTTTCTTTTATCTGAGGGTGAGACTTGAGGAAGCTGGAGTTAAAACAAAACTATGAAGTTAGGCATCAGATATTGTAAAATCCATCAAGCAATTAATAAGTACTTACTTGCATTAACAGCTATCCCATAGGCGACCAGTTTGTGAAATTTGAGGTTTCTGTCTAATTGCCTCCTCCATGGTCCTCTGCAGCACTAGAGTAAAAACAACAAAAAATGCCTGATTTATGGAAAAATTATAATGAAAACAGTTATGCAAGTTAAGAGAGTAGGCATCAGGCGTTGCCTCTAAATTGCTTAAAGTGGGGCTATGTGACACAAAAGTTAATGGCCATTAGTCAAACAGGCAAATTAAAAGGTTATTAGTTGCTTTGCTGAAATCTCAACTCAAAAATGATTGACTTATTCGTTCTCTGGTTATAATTCAAAACTTCTGAATAAATCTGCCAAAATGCATGGCTCACTCAGCTTCTTTGTTTAGAAATTTAAGGTGATAGCCATCATCCTCACCCATGTGTTTTAAGTAGTCTACAGATTATTCCATATTCCATATACAAAGGCAAATATGCATCTCTATATAAATATTCATAAAATCATGATGATGATTATACAGGCACACCTCGGAGATATTGTGGGTTTGATTTCAGACCATTGCAATAAAGCAGGTCACACAAAACTTTTAATTTCCCAGTGCATATAAAAGTTATATTTATATCATACAGGAGTCTATTAAGTGCACGATAGCATTATGTCTAAAAAAAAGTACATGCCTTAACTAAAAAAATACTTTATTGCTAAAAAGTGCTGACACTGAGACACAAAGTGAGCACATAGTACTGGAAAAATGGCGCTGATATACTCACTCAACGCAGGGTTGCCAGAAGCCTTCAATTTGTAAAAACCATAGTATCTGAGAAGTGCAATAAAATGAGGGATGCCCGCATAATGCAATATTTTACCTGGTATAGGTTTTTGAAGCTCTCATTTTCTGTATGCTATTTTGTTTGACAGGAAGCACAGGTAAGTTCCTAACACAGTGAAATCAATATAATTGGGAAATATGCCATTATGTTTGGTAGAGGTTAAAATCTAGATACTAAAATCTATGTACTGCGATTGTGCTTTTCGGGGTGAGAACCCAGAGTGATGTCTCCTGGTGGCATTTGTCTCACAAGCTTATTTGTCTTCTTTCAATCAGAAAGGATGACGGTTCCAACTATTATAATGCTTCCATCTTCATGGTCCAAATACATCAGGAAATTGTTGAGTGATGAGTTCATTGTCACATAGGAAATCAATGGCAACAGCCAAAGCCACATCAGATAGATGTACTGATTACTGCTTTTCAGTTTTAGACTTTCTGTTATCTCTTACCAAAAAAACAAACCCAAGTTTAAACAGAATTACTGAGAATTTTACAATAACGTACATTTTTGTTGTCAATGGCACTTGTGTGAGGAAGTCATAACAACTGAGATTATTTCAAATATTTTAGTACTTACGGTACTTGTTCCCCTTATGAATGACATAAGGTTTCGACTGATAGGTATTAGAATTAGCATGCAGTTAAAATTCAGGCACAGTGCAGACGCTCGCGCCCAAGCCAGTGCAGACTGTCCATATGTAAAGACATAAAACAGAGATTCAGGGAAAACAAGGATCCAGGGAAAATAAAATGCATTTTGTTTTCTGAAAAAAATAATGTTTAATCACAAACTGTACTTACACCCAAAATAACTCGTGTGTAATGGAAAGACTCCTCCTTTTCATACCAGCAGAACGTGTCAATAAACAGATAAAAATTCACTCCCAGCCATGAGAGCTAAAGTAGAAAGAAAAGAGAACCAATCAATACTACCGTCAAGCTTTTTCTCTATTTAAAATCGCTTGAGGTTCTTCTTTTAAAGTGGAATGAAGAGGTTCTCAATATTAATCAGAATTACTCCACGTATTTATTTCTCATAGATTAGTTTTTAATAAGATTATAATGGTAAGAAATTATTACCTTTCTAAAAAGATTTTAAACACGTATGAGTCAACTTTAAGTGATTTAATGAAACTACAAACCTTCTTAATCAACATTGCTTGACAATGATGTCAAGAAGGAGGAAATCTTTAGAAACAACTCCAAGAGTTCTCTAGAAAAATTCCAATTTCATAGTGTAATTCAAAGACTTCATTTGATTTAGAGAAACATTCATACATTATGCAAAAACAAACTACTTGACTTTAAAAATAATTAAAAATGAGCTCAATCGGAAAACAACTTTGCATGATTCTATAAGGGTAAATTAAATGTATCTACTGAATGTTTTCTAACAAGTTTTAGTCTTTTAACTAGAGTAATACTTCAAGCTATTTAGTGCTCCTATACAAGTTATCCTAAAAATCAAAGACTATTCAATCTATGTATTAAAGTTGAATAACAAAAATGATACTTACTACTAATATGACTGAGAGACCCTCATTCAAAATCCAGCACCCCATCATCATACTTTTTGCTCTTTGGCTGTCAGCAAATTTCCTTCCCCTCACCTGTGTCTGGATGTTGAGTCCTTAGTAAGGGCTTCCCCAGTAAATTATTTTGTCTTTTTGTCATAGGAAGCACCTACAGGGAGTAGCTCTCGAGGAATTTCTAATTAAGGACTTCTTGCCAAGGGCACATCACCAAGCTGACATGCCTCATGACCTGGGTAAATACAAGGCAAGTCTCTGTTTAATGATTCCTTTCTTCAGAAATTTTATAAGAAAAGAAAGCTGGTTTTATTAAAATGTCCTTATGTACTTTATACCCATTTGTTTTCTACATGATTGCAGTCAAGATGATAATAAGTCTTTATGTAAATTTGAGAAATAACCTAACTGCTGAAGGCTGCATATAGCAAAGCACTTTCTCTGAAGCTTTCTCTATTTTTTTTTTCACTTTTTTTTTTTTTTTTTTTTTTTGAGGCAGAGTCTTGTTCTTTCACCCAGGCTTGAGTGAAGTGGCATGATCTTGGCTCACTGCCACCTCCACCCCTGGGTTGAAGGGATTCTCTTCCCTCAGCCTCCTGGGTAGCTGGGATTACAGACACACACCACCACACCTGGCTAATTTTTGTACTTTTAGTAGAGACAGAGTTTCCCCATATTGGTCAGACTGGTCTTGAACTCCTGACCTCAGATGATCCACCTTGGCCTTCCAAACTGCTGGGATTATAGGCATGAGCCACCATGCCCGGCCATATTTTTTCCACTTCTTTACTTCCTTTTTCCCTTGTTCAAAAAAGTTCTCCATAGAAGACAAAGAGTGGGGGATAAATAAATATGAATCAAACCCTCTTTCAGAAGATGGTGATACAAGATTCTAAAAAACATCAGATAGAAAACTTTCATATAAATCTAAAAGAGTGACTATAAAAATGAACTTCTTTGTGGGACTGGTGTAATACATCTCATCCCCTCCCTCCCAATCACACTTGTTGCACCCATGCAGCCAGTGCAAATATTCTTTCAGACTCCAGTGATCCCGAGAGGGGCTGCATGGGAGCCTTGTCCATCTCTGATTTTGTATAAGTCATAGCTGTTCAATACAAGGATTACAGTTCTACTCTGGTAGGCAAAACTGCCCCAACTGAAGCAATTTTCTGGCTAGTTTTGGCCCAAATATTTCATTAAAATTTTTTTAGTCAAGATGAAAATCAGAGGAGATTCAATTTTGGAAAATTAAATTTCCTCCTGTTAAAAATCTGGTAAGAGTAAGAATTGTGGATATTCATTGATCTTTGTTTACCCAGGTACTATTAGGTTAAGGACTTTTCAAATATTGTTCAGTTAAATCATACATGGACTCTATCAGGTAGATATTATTATAAGCCCCATTACAGAAATGTGGAAACAAGCTTAAATGAAGTAACTTGCAGTAGGGGTGGTGGGGATTTGAATTCAGTTCTTTTTTACTTTAACATCTTTATTTCTAACCATTACCTTATACTGTCTCTTTTATGAAACATTAATATATGGACCTGTGCACCAAAGCATACTGAATATACAGATATAAATTGCATTGTTATAAATAGGACATTTAACTTATAGGAATTTAACCACAAATAAATGTTGCTCTATGTGATTAAGCACACTATTTCTACATAATGCCAATGAATCATAGAAAAATGGATAAATTATTCCATTGTATTAATTATGTTTTTTATTTTCTGCATTTTGGGGTGCATGGATATCTCAGGGTCTTGCAGTTTTGGGGAGGAATGGCTCAAGTTAGCTCATTCTTAGCGATAGCAAACAACTGGTTTGGGAGCATGTGTTTAATATGTAAACCAAATGTGGTCCAAACTCCTAACTCCCTCTTTCATTAAACTCTCACACATGGAGTCAACCTTTCACATGCCCTCAATCACCTCAGAGCCAGGTACTGAACAACGAGGAACTGATCACGCCTGTAGCCCAGGGCCTGAGGAATCTATTCAAACCATCCAATCCTTAACCTGGTCCCCTGATTATACAGACTTGCCACTTTCTTCCCATGAAAACCATAAAAAAGGCTCTGGCCCATATTTTCCCCTTGATCTTCTGCCTCCTCATTGTTCCTGGTTGAGTATTTTGATAAACAGGTGAGTTTGTGTATTTTCTACTTGTTGCCCAGCTCTGATGTGTTATCTCTTTTTTTTTTTTCTTTCCCCCATCATGGAGTTTCACTCTTGTTGCCTATCCTGGAGTGCAATGGTGCCATCTTGACTCACTGCAACCTCTGCCTCCTGGGTTCAGGTGATTCCCCTGCCTCAGCCTCCCAAGTAGCTGGGATTACAGGCATATACCACCACACCTGGCTCATTTTTGCTTTTTTAGTAGAGACGGGGTTTCATCGTGTTGGTCAGGCTGGTCTTGAACTCCTGACCTCAGGTGATTCACCTTCCCTGGCCTCCCAAAGTGCTGTGATTACAGACGTGAGCCACCGTGCTGGGCCATGTTACCTCTTTTGAGTCTCATTTTCCAGATTAGTTTAATGGGATTAATAACACCTACCCTGTAAAGTCACTCCCATCCCTCCTTCACCCCTAATCTAATATGTACACATAAACACACTCACACTCACACTTCAACAAGTTGATAGCTCTTTTGGAGAAGACTTAGATTGGCCTATAAACAATTTAGTAAATTTACTTCTTGGAAAAGACATCATTTGTTAGGGATTTTTCCCCTCTAGAAATATATGAAAGCACAGCCATTTTGGCAGCATTGACCTGAGATTAGAGTGCAGTTAGTAAGATATCTTTTGTAGCTTCTTTAACCTTGAGCAATAGAAAGATGTAAAGTATTTATGTTCATTTCTTTAAGCCAATAATCTTCCATGATAAAACGATTTGTTACTTCTGAAGTATTTAGGATTTACATATCTTAGAGGCCTTATTCAGTTGAGTTATAAAAATTAATTCAGAGAGAATACATCTAGAATTTTATACTATCTCTTCTATTTCAGATTCAATGAATGTGAGGAAGAGTTGAAATGTTCTTGCCTTCTGTGTTCTTTACATAGTGTTACAAAGGAGAGACACATTGCTGAATAGTAATGTATGGTTGGCTGGGTGCAGTGGCTCACGCTTGTAATCCCAGCGCTTTGGAAGGCTGAGATGGGCAGATCATGAGGTCAGGAGATCGAGACCATCCTGCTAACATGGTAAAACCCTGTCTCTACTAAAAATGCAAGAAAAAAACTGGCTGGACGTGGTAGCATGCACCTATAATCCCAGCTACTCGGGAGACTGAGGCAGGAGAATCGCTTGAACTCGGGAGGCGAAGGTTGCAGTGAGCTGAGATGGTGCCACTGCACTCCAGCCTGGGTGACAGAGCAAGGCTCCATCTCAAAAAAAGAAAAGAAAAGAAAAAAAAGTATGGTCACACTTTTTTGTTAATTGCTTAGAATATTTCTAAAAATAAAATTTAAAGTTTAGTTTTAAAAATTAATCTTTACATGCTCCATCCTTAATTCTAAATGTGATTTGTTTATTCCTCATTTTGAATATGTAAAGAACATTATGTTATGTTAAAGTCTAGCTGTTATTCATTTACAGTATACAAAGATGGTTAACAGTTGTATTATGGAAGTACAGCTCATGATTTAACTGGTGCATTTTTCTTCATAGGTTTTATTTTTGTAAAATTTGCAATGATGTTCAGTTCATTCATATCAAAGAATCATATGTGAACTTCAAATTATATTCAAATTCATTCAGAGCTCAATAATTTTGTGTAATTTATGAATATACTTTTTCAACGTGTCTATTTTTATTAATACTTTTAAGAGTAACCTAATGACACCAATGACTGTTTTGCAATATTGGGATCAGACTTTATAAGACTCGTGATACTAAATCTTCTATCACATATAAAAATCCAACTCAGTTGCACCTGTGGGCTCCTTTATAGAAGCACTCAGTTTTTAAAAACAAAGTATTAGGTTGATCTCATTATTCGTCAATTTACCTGGTGAAAATTCTGGGAGGCATATCATGCCCAAAGGTCAGCCTCAGTTTTGTCTTCGTTGAAGGAATCTGTACAGAGCACAGTTGAAATCAAGACTCTCAATCATTTGCTAAGAAATGGTTCCCAAGTTAATGGGGTTGTGTTTAAAGACGAAGGAAATTGTACAAAATCTACTGAAATAATATAAATGTTCAGAATTTGATCTATTTTTCACCTAATTGTTTTCATCACTAATAGGTAGTGCCCACTTCATTTCTCAGAATTTTCTCAGAACGAAAGAAATGAAATTTGCCTTGTTTCTGAGGTGGCTACTGGCTTTCTAATTAAATGGGTATACTTATTGGGTCTTCCAGCTCACCACAAAAGATGATGTGGACTTTTTCCCTTGTAAATCTCACCAGTAACAAACCTACTGTAATGGAAAAAGTAGGAGGAAAACAGAAGAAATATGTTTACAAAAAGCAGGTTAGTTGCTTACGTACATGAAGGCAAACTCTATACTAACGGTGCTACATTCCTCGACTGGTTTTGCTCTATTATGTTTTAGCGATTTTTAGTTTCTTATTTGATCAGTTGATCTAACAAAGAAATACTTTGACTCTCAAGGCCAAGATTGATCACCTAGTGTATTTTGTTAGTGCCTACTGTGATCTAGTTTCCTGTGGATATAGCAGAATTCATAACGTATAAAAATAGCATTGCAAAATTATTCTCTCCTAAGCATTAAATATGTTTTTGCCTTTTCCAAAGCATTTATAAACATGTAAGTACTAAGGTGAACATTAATGGCAATAAAGAAAAAATGCGAACACATATAATCCGAGATTCTTACATGGTTATTTTGAGGAGTGTTTATTGTGATGATTATGTAATTATGTTAGATAACTTCTATGTTGGATAAATTTCATTTTTAAAGGAAAAGAAGAATAAAAAAGTCTGTACATTAACATATATGTGATTTTTAAAACACACTTTAATTAATTTAAAGTAATTAATATTTTGCATTTTGCTGAATTAAGTATATTATGCTTTTATTTCAGAAAACACTGTATTTTCTTAATATCATTTAAAAGTGGCTTGTGTCACAAACTTAGTTTACGTTACCCACTGAAGTTTTCCCCCGGATCTGTGGCACGATCCTTTCACTTATCCAACTTTCACAATCTCAAACAAATTCCCTCTGAGTCCACTGCCTGCATCACACAATCCTAGGCACAGAAGGTATTAGAGGTTTGGCTTCTCCATTTCAAAGCTTACAATTCCGTTGGGGAGGCCACAGGTACATGTGCAATGGCTGAAGAATCATTTAAAGGTGAGGCTATCCTTAAGCGGTAGAAATTGCACAGCTGGGGGCTCCTGACACATGAAGTGACCTAGGTAAGAGCCTCCGTGGAGAATTCTTCAGAGAAGGTGGATTGAGGTGGGTTTTATAAACAAAAAATAGTGTGAAGAAGAGAAGGAGGAAAGTTGGAATTTCTAGTCCTCTTAGAGTCTTGTTCATACTCCTAAAACATCAGATAGCAGGGGAAAAACATCCGTGCCTCCTTTCCTCTTCTTGTGGTCGCTTTTGGACTGGTCTTCTAAGCCTAGAATGTCTGTGTTTGGTTCACTTCTCATTCTCCCGCCCTCATCTTCGTCATTGCTCACGCATGTTTGCAATGCATTACTTCTTTCCATTTAACAAGTCACCTAAAAGCTTTCTCAATGTTGATGGGATAGCTGCTTCTGGTAGGGCACTCATCCTAGGTTACTGAGGATCTCAGTTCATAAGAGAACAGATTGACTAATTCATCATTTCCTACCCCAAATTAAGTGGCAGAATTCAGTCTCCAGTTCTGCTGGTTTTAAATGTTCAATTTTGAGATTTGGTGAAAGCCAGGATTATGATGCTCTTTAAGTGTTTTATATTGCATCTAGCACATATTAGAATTTAAAAAACATTTAATAATCCATACAGAACCACATTTACTTCTCTGCTTTTTGACACACAAGACACAGATACAGCCCCAGGGATTTTCAAGCAGTCAGTGGTTTTCATGAAAGCTAAGAGTGAAAGGGAAGTTTTCCTTTCTAGGCAGTGAATCATTTAACTTCTGAGTTCAGGAAAATTTAAAGTTTAAGAAGGCTAGTCTAGAAATCCCTTCTTTGCATATCCAAGCTGTTCATCTCTCAAAAGTCAAAGTGGGTGCCAGAATTCCATAGATTTCATTTTTCAAGATGAACAGTCATATTTGAACATATTTCAAGCCAGATGGTTTACAGTTCATGTATTTGTTGGCGTTTTCCTGCCACAACAACTAAATATTGAAGACACATATTTGTGATGAGGAGTGCACTTCCAACCATCTTTTCCTGTTGCTCTTTCAAGCTGCGTGCTCACCCCTCCCCCAGCGCCCCATCACTGCCTGCCACAGGGGAAGGCTCCCAGCACTCAGGATGAATTACATCCATTTGATTTAATAGACAGGGGATAGGCAAAATCACATAAAACAAGCTTTCTCCAAATACATATTTCTTGTAACAGCCATGAATTTTCCGGTAGCAACGAAGAAAGCAAATGAACAGCTATTGAAATATTCCGTTTTCACTATCCATTTAGACAAGCAGGAAAGTTTACTTTTTATCCTGCTAGTACCTTGTAAGCCAGTTTGCCAAACTTTGGGACTATTTGATCAGTTTCAGAAAAGAACAGGAACATCCAACAAAGGTTTAGTATTTTTTGTAAAAAAAGAATGCCATCAGATATGAAAATAGCAGCTGGAGAAAGCAGGGCACATTTGTTCTGAAGGCTGCCAGTGTCACTCAGCAGGTTCAGTGAGATCTCTCTTCCAGGATGATATGACTTGCAGTTCATTTGTCATCTTAGGCACAATTTGTTATTATTCTACTCAGTTGTCAATGTTTGCATTATTACAGTCTTAAAGATTCATTTTATTGACAAAGGGCCATTGGGAAGTTGGACCAAAGAAATACAGATATTTAAAACACGGAAAATAGAAGAAAGAATGTAAGCACATAAAAGAGTTATGTTTGCTTAGTACATAACAAGATTTCTATGAATATTCCAGAAGCACTTCACAAGAAACTGGCAAAATGGAATAAAGCAAACCTGTCCACTGCCATCATTGTAACCATCACCCAATGATCCAAAACACATACACAGAAAAAGACTCAGTAATATTTTCTTTTTGAGACAGAGTCTTACTCTGTTGCCCAGGCTGGAGTGCTATATTGTGATCTCTGCTCACTGCAACCTTCACCTCCCATGTCCAAGTGATTCTCCTGCCTCAGTCTCCCAAGTGAGGGATTACAGGCATGTGCCACTATGCCCGTCTAATTTTTTTTGTACTTTTAGTAAAAACTGGATTTTACCATATTGGCCAGGCTGGTCTTGAACTCCTAACCTCAAGTGATCAATCTGCCTTGGCTTCCCAAAGTGCTGGATTACAGGCATGAGCCACCATGCCTGGCCATCAGTAATATTTTTTTAGAGATGGTTTGCAGAGTCCCATATTTTGAATGAAAATTGCCCCTAGAATCATGATTCTCAAGAACAGAAGGAGATTGCAGGGATCCTGCAATGATCACATGTCACAAAGGAGAAAATAGAGACCAAGACGATAAGGGACTAGGTTTAGGTCCCATTGCTGGTTAGTGGAGAAATGAGACTAGAGCTGGTGTTCAGATCCACTGGCTATTTCATTTCATCACTCTCTCCACTTCTGTTTTCAGAACTTTGCAGACTACAGTGGACAGGGATGAAGGAATTAACAAAAAGCATCTCCTGAGAGCTCACTCTGGGAGTCCGAGTCCTGGACAGTGGAGCCTGGGAAGTGCTAATTGGAAAAATATAACCACTCTCCAAAAGCCTGGAGTCTGGCTGTTTCTAGAGGGCCAGCCAGGTACCAGGCACTTCATGTAATACTTCATTCTTGCAGACCTATTAGGATGGTACAATACAACCTATTTCATAGATGAGAAGGATGTGGAGATGCAAAGAGGCTAAGTCCCTCTTCTAAGATGACCTAGTTAGTGAAGGCCACTCTGAGTTGCAAGCCCATTTTGTGTGATGCCCCAGTCCTGCAGTCTTCCTGCTTGACCATTTTGCTTTTAAGACAATGCACAGATATATGATGACGACTACAGATGGGAACTTCCTTTACCTGCATGACTGCTTCTGGTTTGATTGGCATCCAGAGCTAGAGGTGTTTTATTGTGGCCTGCCTGATTAACTTGAACCAATAAAGAAAAAGTGTTATTCAGAATGACTGGGGCCATGAAGCTGTGTTAAAGTTCCATGTAAAGAGAGGATCAGTCATCTGGTGCTGCTCTGCCCACCTTCACTGATGACATAACTCTTGACAGAGTGTAGGTTTTATGTCAAACGTTTAAAATTTTTACTTAAAATGTGAATTTTCCCAATGGAAGAATATAATTTAATAGGACAATTGTCCTGAAGAAATGCCTTATTACTGGTAGATAATTTAAAATTAAAATTAATTTTTCCCATTGCCCTATTTTTAGCAATTCTTTTGGCCAACGGGAGGAAGCAAATTAATTGCTCAGAACCCACATTAGAGTGCTTTTTATTTTTGTTTTTTAAATTTATGTTTATTTTTAATGAATGGCTCATCATTAATTATTTTTATTCATAAAATGGAAGAATTTAACAAAATAGTTTGTTAGCACACACTGAGAAGATGTTAATGGAAGAAATTTCTTTCTGCCACACTTGCCCGTAGAGAGATCAAATCCTAAAAGTAAATAGAACCTTGCTTTTAGTACGACTTAACATTAAGTCACTATTTTCTTTCAGTGAATGGAAGAATTGAACACAAAAAGGAATTTTTAAGCCTGTATTGAGAAAAATTTATTGGAAGAAGATTCTTTTTTTCTCCAACTTTTATTTTAGTTTTGGGGGTACATCTGCAGGTTTGTTACGTGGGTAAATTGCATGTCATGGGGGTTTATTGTACGAATTGTTTGGTCACCCAGATAATAAGCTTAGTAATGGATAGGTGGTTTTTTGATCCTCATCCTCTTCCACCTTCCACCCTCAAGTAGGCCTGGGTGTCTATTGTTTCCTTCTTTGTGTCCATGTGTACTCAATGTTTAGCTCCCACTTATAAGTGAGAACATGTGGTATTTGGTTTTCTGTTCCTGCCTTAATTTGCTTAGAATAATGGCCTCCAGTGCCATCCATGTTGCTGCAAAGTGCTTGATTTCATTCTTTTTTATGGCTTTGTAGTAATCCATGGTGTAATATGTACCATGATCCAGTCCACGGTTAATGGGCATTTAGGTTGATTCCATGTCTTTATTATTGCAAATAGCACAGCAATGAACATATGAGTTCATGTGTTTTTTTGGTAGAACAATTTATTTTCTTTTGGGTACATACCCAGTACTAGGATTGCTGGGTTGAATAGTAGCTCTGTTTTAAGTTCTTTGAGAAATCTTCAAACTGCTTTCCACAGTGGCTGATCTAATTTATATTCCCACCAACAGCATATAAGCATTCCCTTTTCTCTGCAACCTTGCCGTCCTCTCTTATTTTTTGACTTTTTAATAATAGCCATTCTGACTGGTATGAGATGGTATCTCACTGTGGTTTAATTTGGTGGTCCCCAAGTTTTTTGGCACCAAAAACTGGTATTGTAAAAGACAATTTTTCCATGCACTGGGCTTAGGGGATGGTTTTGGGATGAAGCTGTTCCACTTCAGATCATCAGGCATTAGATTCTCATAAGGAACACACAACCTAGATCTCTCACACTTACAGTTCAAAATAGGGTTCATGCTCCTATGAGGATCTAATGCTGCCATTCAGCTGACAGGAGGTGGAGATCAGGTGGTAATGCTTGCTCCCCTCCTGCTGCATGGCCTGCTTCCTTACAGGCTATGGATGGGTACTGGCCTGTGGCCTGAAGAGGAGGACCGCTGGTTAATTTGTATTTCTCTAATGATTAGTGATGTTCAGCCTTTTTTCAAATGCTTGTTGGCCATGTGTGTGTCTTCCTTTTAGAAGTGTCTGTTCATGGGCTTTGCCCATTTTTAATGGGGTTGTTTGTTTTTTGCTTGTAAATTTGTTTAAGTTCCTTATACATGCCAGATATTAGAACTTTGTCAGATGCATAGTTTGCAAATATTTTCTCCCATTCTGTTTTGTCTGTTTATACAGTGCTTTTTAGAAGATGGATCTTCAACAAGAGCAAGGAAGTCCTGTATGTACGTTAAAAATCATCATATAGTACATCACCTGTATGTACATAAAAATCATCATATGACGTCTAGTTCTACAATCCTCTCAACCCTTCCAGCCAATTTGTGTTATTTGAAGCTCCAGGTGCTACAGTCTTTAACTGTAGCTCTTCCATATTTTAGTTCAAACTCTCTTCAAGGAGGTAAGGCCAATGGACCCAATAGGTGAGGCACCATGGCTAGACATCATTTGATTAATTGGTACTGGTTATGAATTAACCAATCTATACTTGGCATTTCAGCATTTTATACTCAACTTCAGTTTTACCTCCTTATCTAATACTGTATTAGTGGTATGACATTCTGTCAGATACCTTCCTGCATGTTTCCCTAGGTGGAGCTAGCTTGATCATAAGCTACTATACTACTCTGCCTATAATTAGTACTTACTTAATTTGCAAGGGCTTTTTGTCTTGGTATGATATTATTATCAAAAGTGAGATGATTTCTTGTCAAGGTGATTGAGGTGGTGCAATGTACAATCTGGCTTTTGGCAAAACCATTTGGTCACACTATGGCTTGGTTCTTTCAATCATGTGATTGCAAAATACCCAAACAGTGCTCTTGCTATCTTTTTGTTTTTTGCCTCTCCACACTGTTTAGGTAGGTCTTGCCTAAGAGGTGGAAAAAACTTGATCTCCTTACTGTTGCTGAGGCAACCTGTCCTTGCATTCATTGATCACATCTCATACATTCCTGGCTCAAAATTATACAAAGGAGAAGTGGAGGAGAGAAAAAAGGAAGAGATCAGCTGCATTACAAAATTGGAAATTAGGCCAAGGGAGAATAAGTTTTCTGGGTAGCTAAACTCACATGGTTCCAGATTCTTTCTAGACTATCCAGATTTATGGATGGGCAAGAAGATGTAGAACTTTAAAAAGCTACAGAAAGGAAGAAATGGCCATTTTGATGTACAAGCATCAAGGTTATGTTTTATCCTTTCTCTTTCTCCTCCTGTGTAGTCTTCCACTTATTCCTTCATTTAACAAACATCACTGAGTGCCATGTCCCAGGCATGCTAGGCCCTTGGGTGCCAGATCCATGAGACATAGGCTGACTTCAGCAGTGCAGCAAGCCAGCCATCATGTCATGTTGCTTGATTCTGCCCTGTATCTCAACAGTTCCCCTCCCATCCATTCCAGGTGCCTCATAACATGCCCTTACTACATTTCACTTACATTTTTCTCGACTACCCCAATTGACATATCTGCTCACAGTTATTTCACTTTTACCCCAACTCTGCCACTGGAATAGTTACTCCAAAGCACAGAGTGAATTATGCTGTAACTGCTTATGTGTCTGAAACGATTCCCATGAGAGGCTGGTTCTGAGCTCCCGCTCCAGCTTTGCTTTTTCATGTCCCAGTACATACTACAAGCCAGCGACTTCAGAGCCCACCAGGAGGTCTGTATTTTGTATTTTGTTCCTTCTTTATGAAATGCTCTACCTTCTTTTTCTTCCTTGTATTAGAGTTTTCCAGTGAAAGAGAACTAATAGGACACACACTCATATTTATTTGCTTATCATAAATAATTGCCACAAATTACTGTGGAAGCTGGCAAGTTTGAAATTTACAGGGCAGGCCAGCAGCCTGGAAAGTCAGGTGAGTTGATACCACCATCTTGAATCTGAATTCCTCTGGGCAGCAGGTTGCAAGCATGTACAGGGTTTTTGCATTGCAATCTTGGGGAGGATCCATATTCTTGGAGAGACCTCAGTCTTTGCTCTTAAGGCCTTCAACTGATTATGAGAATCATTCACATTATGGAGGGTGTATCAGTCCATTTTCATGCTGTTGATAAATTCACACCCAAGATTGGGGAGAAAAAAATCTGTAATTAGATTTGCAGTTCCACATGGCTGGGGAGGCCTCAGAATCATGGTGGGAGGTAAAAGGCACTTTTTACATGGTGGAGGCAAGAGAAAATGAGGAGGACGCAAAAGCAGAAACCCCTGATAAAACCTTTAGATCTCGTGAGACTTATTCACTGTCATGAGAAGAGCACGAGAAAGACCAGCACCTGTGTTTCAATTGCGTCATTCTGGGTCCCTCTGACAACACTTGGGAATTCTGGGAGATACAATTCAAGTTGAGATTTGGGTGAGTACATAGCCAAACCATCTCATTCCACCCCTGGTCCCTCCAAATCTCATGTTCTCACATTTGAAAACCAATCATGCCTTCCCAATAGTCCCCCAAAGTCTTAACTCATTTCAGCATTAACCCCAAAGTCCACAGTCCAAAGTCTCATCTGAGACAAGGCAAGTCTCTTCTGCCTATGAGGCTGTAAAATCAAAAGCAAGCAGTTATTTCCTAGTTGTAATGTGAGCACAGATATTAGATAAATACAGCCATTCCAATGGGAGATTGGCCAAAACAAAGGGGTTACAGGGCCCATGCAAGTCTGAAATCCAGAGGTGCAGTCAAATTTTAAAGCTCCAAAATGATCTCCTTTGGCACCAGGTCTCACATCCAGGTCACGCCGATATAAGAGGTGGGTTCTTGTGGTTTTGGGCAGCTCCGCCCCTGTGGCTTTGCAGGGTACAGCCTCCCTCCCAGCTGCTTTCATGGGCTGGCATTGAGTGTCAGTGGCTTTTTCAGGTGCATGGTGCAAGCTGTAGGTGGATCTACCATTCTGGGGTCTGGAGGACGGTGGCACTTTTCTCATAGCTCCACTAGGCGGGACCCCAGTAGTGACTCTGTGTGGGGGCTCCAGTCCCACATTTCCCTTCTGCATAGCCCTAGCAGAGGCTCTCTGTGAGGGCCCTGCCTCTGCAGCAAATTTTGCTTGCGCATCCAGGCATTTCCACATATCTTCTGAAATTTAGGCGGAGGTTCTCAAACCTCGATTCTTGGCTTCTGTGCACTCACAGGCTCAACACCATGTGGAAGCTGCCAAGGCTTGGAGTTTCCACCCTCTGAAGTCACAGCCCAAGATGTAAGTTGGCCCCTTTCATCCAAGGCTGGAGGCTGGGACACAGGGTATCAAGTCTCTAGGCTGCACACAATACAGGGACTCCTGGGCCTCTGGGCCTGTGATGGGAGGGGCTGACTTGAAGGTCTCTGACATGGCCTGGGGACATTTTCCCCCTGGTCTTGAGGATTAACAGTAGGCTCCTTGCTACTTATGCAAATTTCTGCAGCCACCTTGCATTTCTCCCCAGAAAATGGGGTTTTCTTTTCTATCGCATAGTCAGGCTGCAAATTTTCCAAACTTTTATTCTCTGCTTCCCTTATAAAACTGAATGCCTTTAACAGCACCCAAGTCAGTTCTTGAATGTTTTGCTGCTTAGAAATGTCTCCTGCCAGTTACCTTAAATCATCTTTCTCAAGTTCAAAGTTCCACAAATCTCTAGGGCAGGGGCAAAATGCTGCCAAATCTCTTTGCTAAAACAACAAGAGTTACCTTTACTCCAGTTCCCAACAAGTTTCTCATCTCCATCTGAGACCACCTCAGCCTGGATTATATTGACCATGTTGCTATCAGCATTTTGGGCAAAGCATTCAATAAGTCTCCAGGGAGGTCCAAACTTTCCCACGTTTTCCTGTCTTCTTCTGAGCCCTCCAAACTGGTCCAGCCTCTGCCTGTTACCCAGTTCCAAAGTCGCTTCCACATTTTCTGGTATCTTTTCAGCAATGCCCCACTCTACTGGTACAAATTTACTGTTTCAGTCTGTTTTCATGCTGCTGATAAAGACATACCCCAGACTGGGAAGAAAAAGAGATTTAACTGGAATTGCAGTTCCACATGTCTGGGGAGGCTTCAGAAGCATGGCAGGAGGCAAAAGGCACTTCTTACATGGCAGCAACAAGAGAAAATGAGAGAGAAGCAAAAGTGGATAAACCCATCAGATCTCATGAGACTTATTCACTATCATGAGAATAGCACAGAAAAGACTGGCCCCCATGATTCAATTAACTCCCCCTGGGTTCTTCCCACAACACATGGGAATTCTGGGAGATACAATTCAAGTTGAGATTTGGGTGGGGACACAGCCAAACCATATCAGAGGGTAATCCGCCTTACTCAAAATTGGCTGACTTAAATTTCAATCACATCTAAAAATACCTTCATGGTGGCATCCTGACTGTTGGTTGACCAAAGAACTGGGCAGCATAGCTTAGCTAAGTTGACACACGAAATTAACAATTTCACGCCTCATAGATATAATCCTCTTCAAGATTTGGGTCAAATATGACCTCCTCTGCAAGCTGTCTTCCTCTGAAACAATTCAGCCTTATGTGGAAAATGCTAAAAAGCTGTGTGGTAGTTCAAGGAACAGCAATGTCCCTAAGGAAGCAGTGTGCTCAGCCTGGAGATAAGGTGGATAGGAATCTTAACAATTTGGAATTTCCCCAGGAAGAGAGAGATATAAAAAGTCTCTGAGTCAACATTGAAGACAGGGCAGGAAAGACGAGACGGGAATGGTAGCCCAGGCCAGGTCACCCAGGGTCCTATTTGTTTCCTCATGCTACCATCACAAAGTCCCTCAACGTTGGAGCTGCAAACAACTCTCACAGTTCTGAAGATCAGAAGTTCAAAATAGAGGTATCTGCAGGGCTGGTTTCCTTGGGATGCTCTGAGTGAGAATCCCCTCTATGCCTGTCTGTTAGCTTCTGATGGCTGCTGGCAACCCCTGGCATTCCTTGGCTTGGGGCTGCATCCTCATTCCAGTCTCTGCCTCCATGCTCCGTCTTCACATGAACTGCTTCTGTCTGTGTGTCTCTGAATCTCCTTTTCTGTCTCTCATAAGGACACTTGCCATCATATTTGAGTCCTGCCCCAATGCAGGATGATCTTACTTCAAGATACTTCCCTTAATTATAGCCACAAAGAACTTTATTCCAAATCAGTCCGATTCTGGGGTTCCTGGTGAGCATATCTTTTGGGGGCCATGATTCAACTCACTACAGCCTTCTAGGAAAAATAATAAATTTGGATTTGAGCCTGCATTCTGGGACCACAGATCCAGATTCCAGGCAGCCTCTGTCAATGAGTCAAGAGGGCCAGAGGCGCCTGAAGCCCCCCAGTTGACCAGAGTGGTAACTTCATCTAAAGGGGGCAGTCTCTGCTTGGCTCTGGAAGGATTGTGGGCTAACATTATTATACCTTTTCAATTTTTAAAGGAAAGTCAGGTTTCTAGAATTTTACATGAAATGCTCTTTTATTTGGAAACAACCCCAAATTAAAATAAAAATAAGACTAAAATCACAGTATGAATGCAAGAAACATTTATTGGCTGGAAATGGCTCATGGAACCTCTTTCTCCCCTGCACCCCTGTCTGGGACTTCCATTATACAGGGATGATAAGCCCAAAAGAGCATGAAACACAGGGTACTGGCCTCAGACTGCTGTATCAGAGGATGACCTGGGTGTCAGGGTGGAGGATAGACTGAAGGGAGTGAGCCTGGGAATTGGAAGGCAAGGAACCCTTTGCAACAGATGAGGGGAGGACATGTGTATTAGTCCATTTTCATACTGCTCTGAAGAAATATCTGAGACTGGGGAATCTGTAAACAATAAGAAGTTTAATGGACTCACAGTTCCACATGGCTGGGGAGGCCTCACAATCATGGTGGAAGGTGAAGGAGGAGCAAAGACATGTCTTACATGACAGCAGGCAAGAGAGTGCATGCAGGGGATCTGTCCTTTATAAAACCATCAGATCTCATGAGACTTATTCACTATCATGAGAACAGCATGAGAAAACCCACCCACAAGATTCAATTACCTCCCACTGGGTCCCTCCCATGACACATGGGGATTATGGGGGCAACAATTCAGGATGAGATTTGGGTGGGGACACAGTCAAACCATATCAGTGTATGAAAGTTAACTTAGGAAGTGGTAGCCCCTAACACATTGTTGAGTCCCATATGAAGGCTTACAGTGTGAAACCATGAATCAAGGGAGACAAAAAAAATCTACTACATGAAACAATAAAATCTATGGAAGCAGAAGTTTTTTTCCTATAGAATTATTTCAGATATCAAAGAGTTCCTTTTTCTCTTTCAGGAACTACATCTATCAACTTCCACTCTGCTTTCATTTTCAAATAAAAAAATATAACCATATACACAAATAATTAAATTAATATAGCTTATTATGACAAAAGTAATTTCTTTTGACTTTGTGGACAGCACCACATTTTATATTAAGCTGCTAATACTCATAACCATATGATTTCAAAATCAGCCAAGCTTGAAAAATTATTGTCTCTGACATTCCCAATGATCAAAGCAACCCCAATTATAATATTATATTAACCAAGCTAAAAAATAGTATTACAATTTCTAACCTTACTGCACTGTAATTAGTCATCCAACTATGTATCCAAATTTATTTGATATATTTGCCTAGTTAATTAATTATGATTTATTCAAAAGTATTTCATTTGTAAAACTTTGCTCTCCTTAGCCTACAAATCAAATTGCCAAGTGATAAATTTAATTTTAAAATATCTTCTTTAAATCATGTTAAGTTATAACATAAGTCTTAAACAAGACATAGAAGACAGTGTTGAAAAAAACACAATTCTTTCTCTTAAAAAAAATTGAACTTTAGAGGAAGGGTGCACGCCAAGATGGCTGAAAGGAGGCAACACCAGAATGCAGCTCCCAATGAATGAGATGCAGTGGGCTAGAGGACTTCACAATTCCAAGCAAGGTGCCGGGCTCGTTTTGGTGGGACTGGTAGGTCACTGAAAATAGCCCAGGGAAGGTGAGCCGAAGCTGAAGCAGGGTGCGAGCAGCCCAGGGAGGGCAAACCAAGACAGGGCAGGGTGCGTCCCCACCTGGAAAGTGCAGCCAGCTTGGTGGGTCAGGGACTTCACCCACTCAGTGCTCCGATTCAGATCCTGTGTTTCTCTCATCCCTCCTGCAACCCACGATGCACAAGAGCCCCACCAGACTGAAGGGTACCGAGGGTTGTCGATGCAAATCTGAGTGATAGCTCCTGCCTGGTGTCATAGGTTGTCAGCAGGGACCTGGGCAGAAGTTTGACTAATGCCAGTGAGATGGAACTACCTGTCCCGCAGAAAGAGGCAGAGTTGAAAGCAGGGAAACAGACCATAAGGCCTGACAGGCCCCAGCCCCGCAAAACTCAAACTGAGGCCAGCAAGCTAGAGAGCTTTGCAGCAAATACACCAGTTTGACCCCAACCGGGAAGATGGAGCTCGGGGATGGAGAGATGCTGTTGGGAAGGTGGGGCTAATCTCACCTGCGAAAACAAACTCCAGGGGGAGACCACCCACCCAGCAGCCTGACTGAATCCGAGGCGGCCCAGCAGCACCTCTACAGGACAGAAAAGATATAGCTCCAACCTCAACAGAAAGGATGTCCACTCAGAGATTCCTCCCAAAATCACCAGTTTCAAAGATCAAAGCAAGTTAAATCCATCAAGATGGGAAGAAACCAGTGCAAAAAGGATGAAACCATCAAAGATCAGAACACCTCTTCTCCTCCCAGGGATCACAACTCCTCACCACCAAGGGAACAAAACAAGACAGAAAATGAGTTTGACAAATTGACAGAAGCAGGCTTCAGAAGGTAGGTAATAACAAACTTCTCTGAGTTAAAAGATCATGTTCTAATCCAATGCAAAGAAATTAAGAACTTGAAAAAATGTTAGACGAAATGCTAACTAGAATAACCAGCTTAGAGAAGAATATAAATGACTTGATGGAGCTGAGAAACACAGCATGAGAACTTTGTGAGGCATACACAAGTTTCAACGGCGGAATCAATCAAGCAGAAGAAAGGATATCCAAGATTGAAGATCAAATCAATGAAATAAAATGAGAAAGCAAGATTAGAGAAAAAAGAGTGAAAAGAAAGGAACAAAGCCTCCAAGAACTATGGGATTATGTGAAAAGACCTAATCTATGCTTGATTGGCATACCTGAATGTGACAGGAAGAATGAATTCAAGCTGGAAAACACTCTTCAGAATATTATTCAAGAGAATTTCCCCCATCTAACAAGGCAGACCAACATTAAATCCAGGAAATACAGAGAGCACCACAAAGATACTCCTCAAGAAGAGCAACCCCAAGCACATAATCATCAGATTCACCAGGGTTGAAACAAAGGAAAATATCCTAAGGGCAGCCAGGGAGAAAAGTTGAATCACCCATAAAGGAAAGACCATCAGACTCACAGCAGGTCTCTCAGCAGAAACCCTACAAGCTAGAGGAGAGTGGGGGCCAATATTCAACATCCTTAAAGAAAAGAACTTTCAACCCAGAATTTCATATCTGGCCAAACTAAGCTTCATAAGTGAAGGAGAAATAAAATCCTTCATGGACAAGTAATTGCTGAGAGATTTCATTGCTACAAGACCTGCCTTGCAAGAGCTACTGAAGGAAGTACCAAACAGGGAACAGAAAAACCAGTACCAGCCACTGAAAAAATGTACAAAATGGTAAAGAACAGTGACACGATGAAGAAACTGCATCAACTAAAGGACAACAACCAGCCAGTAACAAAATAGCGGATCAAATTCAAATATAACAATACTGACATTGAATATAAATGGCCTAAATGCCCCAATCAAAAGACACAGACTGGCAAACTGGATAAAAAGTCAAGACCCATTGGAGTGCTGTATTCAGGAGACCCATCTCACATGCAAAGACTCACATAGACTCAAAATAAAGCGATAGAAGAAGATTTACCAAGCAAATGGAGAGCAAAAAAAACCAGGGGTAGCAATCCTAGTCTCTGATAAAATGGACTTTAAATCAACAAAGATCAAAAGAGTTAAAGAAAGGCATTACATAATAGTAAAAGCATCAATGCAACAAGAGCTAACTATCCTAAATATGTATGCACCCAATGTGGGAACACCCAGATACATAAAGCAAGTTTAATGACCTATAAAGAGACTTAGACTCCTGCACAATGTGAGAGACTCTAACACTCCACTGTCAATATTAGACAGATCAATGAGACAGAAAATTAACAAGGATATCCAGGACTTGAAGACAGATCTGGACCAAGCAGACCTAATAGACATTTACAGAACACTCCACCCCAAATCCACAGAATACATATTCTTCTCAGCACCACATCATACTTACTCTAAAATTGACCACATAATTGGAAGTAAATCACTCCTCAGCAAATGCAAAAGAACGGAAATCATAATAAAGAGTCTCTCAGAACACAGCGCAATCTAATTAGAACTCAGGATTAAGAAAAACACTCAAAACTGCACAATCACATGGAAATGGAACAACTTGCTCCTGAATGATGAATGGATAAACAATGAAATGAAGGGAGAAATAAAGATGTTCTTCGAAGGCAATGAGAATGAAGACACAACATACCAGAATCTATGGGACACATTTAAAGTAGCATCTAGAGGGAAATTTATAGCAATAAATGCCCACATGAGACACAAGGAAAGATCTAAAATCAACACCCTGTCATCAAAATTGAAAGAGCTAGAGCTGGTTTTTTGAAAAGATCAACAAAATAGACTGCTAGCTAGACTAATAAAAAAGAAAAGAGAGAAGAATTGAATAGATGCAATAAAAAAACAAAAAGGGGATATCACCACTGATTCTTCAGAAATACTAACTACTATCAGAGATTACTACAAACAGTTCTATGCACATAAACCAGTAAGCCTGGAAGAAATGGATAAATTCCTGGACACTTGCACCCTCCCAA
>CAUYLG010013436.1:0-59441 GCA_963573385.1 Cacajao melanocephalus
AAATTTGTTTAAGTTCTTTGTAGATTCTGGATATTAGACCTTTGTCAGATGGGTAGATTGCAAAAATTTTCTCCCATTCTGTAGATTGCCTGCTCACTCTGATAATAGTTTCTTTTGCTGTACAGAAGCTCTTTAGTTTAATTAGATACAATTTATTAATTTTGGCTTTTGTTGCAATTGCTTTTGCTGTTTTTGTCATGAAGTCTTTGCCCATGCCTATGTCTTGAATGGTGTTGTCTAGGTTTTCTTCTAGGGTTTTTATGGTTTTGGGTTTTACATTTAAGTCTTTAATCCATCTTGAGTTAATTTTTGGTATAAATGAGGGGTCCAGTTTCTATTTTCTGCCTATGGCTAGCCAGTGGAAAACACCTTTTCTAAGAGGGGCTCAGATTGCCTCAGTGAGCACATCCAGCCGCCTCACCCATAGACCAGTGGGGGTCACAGTAATCTGCTGGTTTCTCATTCTGCCCTTGGCCTCCAGGACCAAAACTGATCTCTCTTGCCCAACTATTAGATATGCCTTACTTCCAATAGTACTCACAATGACAATGGGCCAGGCATGGCCACTTCATCTCTTTATTTAATCAGACTATCAGCCTGTGAGTTGGCCATTGCTGTACCTGGTCAATTAGTTACAGGCTGTGTAGATTGTCCAGGATTGCACAGATGTATAAGTGGCCCAGTAAATATATGAACCCAAGTGGGTCTGCACTCGAAGCTATTCCCTTTCCCCAAATTCAGACCTAGATATCAGCGCTACTCTTTCTGCAGCCAGTGCTACAGAGGGCAACGGTGCAAGCCGTGAACTGCCTAGCTCTGGGGAGCCCTGTTGTGGTGATCTGTGCCAGTAGCCGTCTCTAGAGCGGTGCAAAATCTGCATACCACAGGTGGCAGCCCTGCCTCCAGCTGCAGCAAAAAGAAATTCTGGCCAAATAAAAAATTGTTTTGGGGGATGCCTGAGATAAAGTGTTTAATCAGCTACCTGAAACTTGGTCTTCTAAGAAATATCACAGTATTTTTCTTTTTGGTTTGGCAGAAATTTCAGTTTCCAGGTTGTTACTTATTAATTGATGTATGTCTCTCATCTGCACCCAAGAAATTTACGACCATCGAATTACAACACCTACTTTGGAACAAGAAGAAGTCAGTTTTGCCTTCTGGGAACTGAACTTCTGGTATGAGAATCTGCTCGATTGAATTGGGGGCTAAGGAGTCATTGTCACCAGCAAAGAAAAACAAACAAAACAGAAAACAAAAAGCAATCTAGATAAGTATAGTTCAGCTTCTTCCACTGCACCTGCCTGGAAGCTGGCAAGAAGAGCCCAGGGTCTGCAGGAGGGAGGTGTCTGTCCGAACCATCCTGCAGGCTAGCCTAGGGAAGGAGAGCTGAGTTGCCCAGGGTGAACTCCTGGAGGATAGTTCCTAATCAGAAGAGAGGGGCTTTGGCATCAGACACAGGAAGGGCGGCGGTGAAAATGTGTGTGGAGGTATCATTTTTGAAAAGAGTGTGATGTGCCAGCCAGGGTTTTAATATTCAGGTTGAAATGGGGTTTAGATGCGACTTGGCATCATCAATGATAATCTACTTTAATTCAATTTGCCATAAAAGGATGCCATTTGCTTTTTATGTAGACACATGAGAAAATGTTATGCTTGCCTTGCAGAGTGCCTTGACTACACTCCTGTGGCCAGAACGCACTCCACAGGGAAAGCCCCGAGTCTGGCTATGGTAGCTGTGTCAGCTGTGGCTCTCTCCTAATCCACGAGGCTCAGGTCACTATACTTAGTTCTACTATTTTCCTTGGAAGATGCTTCTGAGGGTTCACTGCTTCACAGGGATAAAATGATATCCAAACTATGATCATATATTTTTCCTTGCTTCATTTCACTTTCTCCTGGCACTTGCCAGGCCACCAGGATAAAGAGAATACATGGAGCCTTTACCACGAACCCAGAAAGGCAGTCCATGTTCAGTTCACCTGAGCACTCTGGATTTCTTGTTTCTGAATACGCAACATTAATTTGTACATAAGACATGTTGCCTCCAAATAATCGACAAATGTCCTTTCTCAGCATAGCCAATGGGATCAGAGGAACAACTAGAATGTTAGCCATTCTGTGCCTGTATTCCATGGAGATTAAGAAAAAATTGCAGATCTAGAAACAATATGTGCAAGGGTGGTCTCCTGGTAATTTGCGGCCAATTACAAGTGTACATTGCTTCGCACAATGGATGTGCCACTGAAAAGGTTATATGCAAATTAAATTTTTGTAAATTGAATTATATTTAACACGCACCAAGGGAACTGGCTATTTTAGGGACACCAAAGTTGAATTCATTTTGTGAAGCAGGGAACCCTTTGTAAAGCAAATTACCATCCTCCAATTTGTATATTCTTTGATAAGGTCAGGTTTTATTATTTTGGATTTTTTTGAACTAGAGCATACCGACAGTGTTAAAGTGGTAATAATAAGATATTCAGGGCCTTCAGCAAATTCTAGAAGTATGAGAAAGAGAGATGAAAACGAATGGAATCTCCTTTTAAAGGAAGGAATTAACTGGAAAAAAAGGGAGATGTTCCAGCATCAATTGGCTGGGACACCCATAGTGCTATTCTTATTTCTGGTTTGAACCCAGCTGACTCACCTTAGCCATGGTTCTCTGTGCCTGTGTTACATTATTCCATTTTGGAATTGCAGCCTTCTAGACTGGTAAAGTTATGAAAATGACAACCAGCCTCACCAGGGCCTTGTTAACCCTTAGGCACTCTTATCACAGGGCCTGGGGCCTATCAGCTTTTTAAGACCCACGCAACCATCTGAGACCTGAAAGAACACAAAGGAAAACTGCAAATCAAAATTAATAAATGTTTAATTAAAGATCTACAAAATGTAACGTTGTGTCAACTTCATTAATTGTTAAGTTTGGTTCATAAAATTTTGATTACCCAAGAATTTGAAAGAAAGAAACAAAATTATCATTCTTCACAGCTGCTGTAATGGTCCACATAAAAAATCCAAGAGAATCTACAGACAAACTGTATTGGTCAATAGAGCCTGGATTATACTGAGGTAACAATAAACCCTGAAAGGTCAGTGACTTAACACAATAGTAGTTTATTTCCTTCTAATGCAGTTTGTTGAGGTTCTGAGCCACGTGGTGATTCACTGATCCAGGGTCTGCCACCTAAACACTAGGCATCTACATCTGTTTAAGCAGAAGAAAGAGACCAAAAAGTAATGTAAGGGCTTTTCATTGCCTTAGCCCAGAAGTAACAGCATCACTTCCACTCTCATTTCTTTGACTGCAACTGGTCACATGTTCCCTGCACCAGGTACCTAGGAGGAATAGTATTTTCTATGTCTAGGGAGACCTAGTGATGTCTACCATGTATGCTACTAAAATTGATTAGAGCTCAGTAAGATCAATATACCCAAACCAAAAGCATTCCTGCATACCTGTAACTATTAGAACATGTGAATTTAAATAAATACCAATTTAAAATGCAACTGAAGCCATTAGGCACCTACGAACAAACCTGACAATAGGTATGCCAGATTTTTGTAGAGATAATCATAAACTTATTGAAAGATGGAAAAGATGTCAGTCCCCTTCAAACGAATTTGCAGATTAAGTGACAACTTTGATTGAAACGCAAATAGGGTTTTTTAATGATGGTTTGTAAGCTGATGCTAAAATTTATATGGAATACTAAAGAACTAAGACAATTTTACAGAAGGGAAAGAAAGGCTATGGGTGGTTGGCAGTGTGGTTGTATTCTCACAGGCAGAGACAAGCAGATGACTATTACAGAGGAGAAATAGGCCCTTGTATACATGTGAACCTGGTGTTTGACAAGGGTGGCATTATGGATCAGTGAAGACAGGGGCCAACTGGGTGTTGGAATAATTGGATATGGAAAAAAAAGATTATGGATCATAAATACTTATAAATATTTGATGTAAATAAAATAATTTCAAAACACAAAATTATAAAAGTTCCTTCTAATATTTTTTAAAGCAAAAATGACATTTTTAGTGTACAACACGGACATATTTTAATACACTTGATATGATGTGGGGTGGACCTTTAAGAATAAGAAGGGTCTATCAAAGTAATAAATCCTGTTTCTGTAATTTTTCTGTTTGGTTCCCACTAAATATCATGAGGTCATTGTTCTTATACCTCTAGGAATGATCATGGGGAATCAACAGCTCTCCAGACAGCCCACTTCATCTTGTCTTTGTATGGAGCAAGATGGAGCAGTAGGGGAATCATACAGTGAGAGGTATATTCTATGCTGCATGTCTGTTCCTGTTTGAACAGGTTTGGTGACTTCATGGGCTAGGGCCTGGTGAGGACTATTGACATGAAGGGTAGCAGAGCTTTCTGAAAGGAAATCACTTTAAGGAAGAGAAAGTCAAGGACTCCAGATTGATCAAAAGACTAAATCATGGGGAAAAGGAGAGAGTGATTGTGAATCTCTCACTGTGCATTGCTCAGGTTGACTTTCTTTTTTACTGGATTATTCCAGAACAAAACTGAGTCTTCCTACCCAGTTTCCTATAATTCTCCAGTACCAGCACTTCAGCCCTGTCTACTGGACAGCTTCTTCCTGGTCCAAGGGGGCACACTGTCTAACCCCATCACACTTACAGAGTTGCTCTTGTCCCCTGCTTACCTCCGCCACCAATCAATGGCCACTGACCAGAATGCCAGCAGAGGTGGCCAGATTGTTCTTCTTTCCCAGAAGGTTGGAGAGAACCACAGACAGAGGCTTTCTCTGGAAGACAGGACAACCCAGGAAAAAAGGAGAGGATTCTAGAATATCTGACTGGGAAATCCACAGAACATTTCACTTTCCTCCTTTTTACTTAGAGCTGTCCTGTCAGTTCCAACAGCACACAAAGAGACGCAGGCTGTGTGAAGAGCCCAGTTGCCCTCTGTGATCAGTGCGTAACTGTGTGTCCAGCTTTGTGGGGCATGGAGCAGCACTCTCATAGGAACCAAGCAACCTGCCTAGCAACATTCACACAGGATGTATTTTCTGGTGTCTATCTGAGAATATCAGAATACAGTCTTTGCCTTTTCAGCAATGGTGTAAGAAAGCAATAGTCCCACATGTGAGTCAAGTGAGTTTTGGGGCATGGGGGAGGTATTTGGAGTGGAGACAGCCCACTAACTTATACAGAGTTTCCCAGGTGATGCTTTGAAGGCCAACATTCATCTGTATCAATGAGGTATAATAACAAAATATTGTGACTGATTTTTGTCATAGGCATGACCTTATAATATGGTAAGCGTAGAATTAGACAAAACAATAAATTGTTTAATTAAATATTATTTAAATATCTCTTTGACTTGTGGCTGTAGCATAAAGAAATTGAAAATAATACCTATAGAATGAAGTAGAGAACAGCAAAGTTGTCCAAGCAGGTGATCAAGCAACATGCAGAAATCAGAGCTTCTGAATCAGACTCAAATATTAGGTAATGGTGTGATTCAAACATTTCAAAAGTATTGACATAGCAAGTATGAACTAGGGATGGATTGTATTTGTCCCCATCAGTCATAGACACAAATCCAGCTGGCATTCTGGTCTATTGTCTCTTTAATCACTAAAAATCCCAATTTAGCTAAAAGTGTAGCCCAAAAAAGAGTTCATGAGGGTTACTAAAAAAACTTTGAAATAACATAATTTTTTTCTTAGTGAATATGTATCTTTAAACCCCAGGAACATTTAGAATTAAGTACACCCATATATACGTATATATACTAAGAAAATAAATTTTATAATATTAATATTTGAGTATTTAGGAGAATTATATGCATTTTTCATATTTTTGGAAATTGCAATTATGAACAGAATTTAGCTTATTAGAATAATAAGTCAGCATTACAAATCCAATTTAAAATGAATAGACTCGTGATTTTAAGCTGAACCCTTTTTAGAAAAATGTGTTTACTAGTCAAAGCATATAATTAAAAAGAAAATGAATATATTAAATTTATATGCTCAGTTTAAAAGGTTTAGAAGATTTATTCATTAATTTATAAATCAGATCAAAAATTAGTCAAAGGCTCCCTAAAATTTACTTGATTTTGAAATAAAAATAATATTTGTAAGTTGAGCTTGAAAGGCAAATATTTTTTAAAAGGAGTAACCTTAATAAACTAAGTATTAATTTTCAAAAGAAAATAACTCCCTGAATAATCTTTCCTGAGCCCCCAAAGTTGCATCAAAGGCACAAAAACCCCTTATTAATTAAAAAAATAAATTAATTAAAACTTCCACATCAAGTAAGTACTACCCTTTAAAATAGTCCCCTTGGAGGTCACACACATAAGTGATGCTTTAATGCTCAAAATCCTCTTTGGACTCACCTTTGAGAATGCTTTCCAGCCAGTTTAAGTTCTCTTTCCCTTTGTCAAACCTATTCAGGTGTCTTAGTTGGAAACTGGATGACAGAGTTATCTAACACCAATCTTAACATGTCACCACACCGAGGTACCTGCAGTTTAACATAGCCCAAAAGAATGAATTTTAGATGTGGTGGAAGAGTGTTTCCTCTTCGAAGGTACTCTTGGGACCTCTCCAATCATACCTCCTAGGCAACTGACTTCCCTCTCCTCCTGAAAAGTCGAGAGAAGCATTTCTAGCTGGAACTCAACTTACACACAGATTAGAACTGAAACTAATAATTACCAAAGGTTTGGACTGAGGGATTTGATCCAGGGGCACTTACAGCAGTGAGGATGTACAAGGGGTTATGGTTGGGCTTGGGCAATTCTCAAATGTTGACACCGTGGGAGCGCTGTTCAGAGCCACTGCAAGAAGCAAAAGCAGGTAGTGTCTGCAGAGGCAGTAACAAAATGACCCAAAACACATCTTGATCAGAGCACCAAATCCATTAGGAGGTGAAAGAAAATAACCTTCTGGGCGTGGTTGTCCACACATTCCTTTTCGTTTAAGCACTGTAAAACCCAGGAGATTCAAGTAAAATATGGGGAATGGGGAGGTGGAGAGAAGAGGCAGATTACAGGGGAAAATTTTGCAAAAGAGAAATCCATAAACTTGTCTTAGGGCCTTAACCAGCTCTACATAATTTAGGCACAAAAGAGCCACTTTTGTCTGTTTATTTTTGTGAAATAGAAAACTCCACACAAACTGTGTTTCCTCAAGCGTTGAAACACCAGTAAATCACTACCTATATAGGGCCTCCCATCTGTATTTAATTAGTCAAGAAGTAGGTCATGGAATGGAGATTGCTTCATCTTCAATAAATAAAACCAAAAAATTTTTTAAATGATGGATTCACCTTTTTTTTTTCTCCCCATGAAATCAGTGACAATGAACAAGTGACTCTAGTATTTGTTATGAAATCGAATGCTTTTTAATACATGTCAGGTAATCCTAAAAACAAATTCCACCAACCTTTGCGGGGAAATCTCAAACGCTCACCACGAATATAAAGAAGCGTTTTCACAAAGAGCTGTGTGTACTTTGCACAACCACTGTAGGCTATCTTCTGAGCAGGGCAGTGCTGACATGCCCCACCTGTTGTTTATTCTCCTCCCACAAGAGTCTATATCAATAGCAATGACCTGAGAAGATCAGACAAGCCTCAGGGACCCTTCAGAGCCATTCATTTGTTCATTAATTCACTCATTCATTCAAATCAAGTCTTCATTAAACAATATGCACAAGACACGATGCTACACTCAGGATGCCATGTATTCACAAGTCTGCAAAGTTTTGCATTTTTGTCTTTGTTTGAAGTATCATCAAGGACACAACACCTCTCGGGGGGGGGACTGTTCTACTTAGCATTGGAAATTGCAGTGTGGCTCCGCAGGCAAAGTAGATTATTAGTGATTAATAAAGATTACTACAGTCTAAGGGGGTTCTAAGTTCTCATTTATTCTGGAATGACCCTGGGTCCCCAATCTGAATATATGGATAATGGGAGAAATGTTTGTTCTCTTAGGGGTAATAATGCCAAATTTCTAACAAAAATGATGACTAGACGTCAGGCAGGGGAAGCAGTATGATGTCGTGGAGGGAGCTAGGAGCCCTGGGATCACAGGCTGGCTCCAGACTTGAGCTATGTATGCAGGGAAATCATTCAGCTTCTCTGTGCCTCAATTTGCTCATCATTGAACCAGGAATAACAATGCTGTCCTTGAAGGTAATTGTGATGATCGAGTAAGATACCATGAAAGAAATGCTTGGCATAGTGTCTGCCACATGGTGGGACCCAGATAGTGCTGAATTAACAATCAAATGAATACAAGAGCAGCCTGTGTAGAAACTGAGTAATAATGCTGAGCATCAGGAACTCCAAAGAGGAGAACACAGGGTGCATTTTTCTTCTTACACTTCCTCTCTTTTCTCTCTGGCCTGGGCAAAGATGGGCCAGAAGGGTCATGGGGGGAAGATCCAATGCTAGGATGTTGGTTAATCGTGGCTTTTCTAGATTAATGTGGACATCCGAGATGACGTGGAAGTGTTCTCTGAATTGCTCACTAAAACAGGACAGTCCTAAGTCTACAGAAATTCTATAATTTTAAATATTCTTTCTTAAGGACATTTGTAATTACACTGAAGCAATTGCCCCACTTTGTAGTTTGGATATTATGATTGCTGTTCACTTGGACCTTTTCTGGAAATCAGGCCCCTAAGATTTCTTCTAGTCATTCAGTAAATTTGTCTGATCATATTATCACCTTACTCTCCCCCAGTCTTGTGTATCTTCCCACCCTAGGAAATGACGCAGGGGTGGGGTGGAGTGGGGCATTACGTCATGTGCTCAGGCTCAGCCCTGGACAAAGAGTTTGGAGACCAAACACCAGTGTCTCTGAAAAACTTTCTCTCCAGCTTCTTTTCCCTCCCGCATCACATTTTCACCTGCTCTGCTCCCAGATATTTTGGGAGATGCCATAGAAGATCTTTTGTATATCTGTAAAAACTTCAGAAGTCAAAGTCATTTTTAAAATGATTTCAAGCTAATTACTTAATGCATTTTAGCTGCAGTTTACTGATCTATATAAAATGGGGCATAACTTTTTACATTAGATGATGAAACAAGATAATGTAGGGAAAACACCAGTCATAAACTACTTGCTAAAGAAATGTTCATTTTGATTCCCATGATATCTCACACAACCTTCTGATCCTCAGTTCATTGTAAAGAATGAACCAGTGGCTATGTGTTTCACCAGCATAAGGCAAGCTGGAAAGAGATGGTGTCACTGATGTGTGAAATGGGAGAATCTACAGCCTTGGGCGTGGCCTGTGGGGCTGCCACTGTGGGTAGATTCCCACAGGGGACACTGTTTTCCACCTCCATGGAGAGGATCCCATGTGGGTCAGCAGGTTGAGCCATTTCTTGCTGCCACTGTCCCTTGGGCACTGTCCTCTCCAGCTGACTCTCACCATAGGAGGGTGGGCATGGACTCTTACCACAGCCATCTACTTCCCAACCCTCGACATGTCCCCAGCCTCAGGGACCAGATACACAGAGTCTAGATCTACAAAGTAAACCTATTAAGAGTCTAGACTTCTTCCAACAACACATGAAAAATTTGAACCATCGGGGAAACCCAAGCCTGCAAGCCTGTACCTTAGCCCCTAAATTAGGGTGCCAAGATGCAGGAAACCAGAGTCAAATTCCAAAACCTTGTGCTCCTTGGCTGGGGGGCAAGGGGATGCTTGCCGGGAAGTGTGCATCCCATTTCCCAAGCTGTTTTGTCTTGAGCTGCATTTTATGCCTATTAAGTGGACAGACCTGTGTTCCCACCAATCCCCCATGCAGATGAGGACTTGGGAGTTATTAAAAAAGAGGCTCAATTGTCCCCCTTGGCTTATCATTACTAACCAGGCAGAGGAAAGCTTCAGCCCACCATTGATTTAGATTACCCCCTTCGTTTCAATATTATTAATTACCCAAGTTAGCATACAGCAAGTCAATATCAAAACCCAACTTTTTTTTTAATTAACTGTTTCCTTTGCAGCTCTCTGGCCATACCTGCTTTCTTTCATGCCTCCAGAACTCACACAGAAATGCCTTGCAGATACCGTTTCAACTGTCATTAAGTGAAGTTATTAGACTGGGGATCAACACAGGTCACTCCTTTCATGAGAGGCCACCAGGCTAATCTTTTGAGGTGACATTTCCATAATAACTTAACATTTGCCAAAGTTCTCCATTGCATTCTGTGCAAAGCAAACAGAAGGGTTAATTCCATTCTCTAATCTCTTGTTATAAGCCTAATTATTTTACATGTCTTCATTTCATTAATGAATTGCTGCTTTTTACATGCAGCTCCTTCCCCATTGCTTTTGTTTAAACCTCCTGGTGGGAAGGGATAGATTAATTTTGTTGTGCCTTAATGAAACTGTATGCTACATTAGATTTAACCATTTGGCATGCATTGCCAACATCACCATTATGCATAATGAATTATTTTTTGTGACTCCCAAACTACTGTAGACCTTCAGTCTTCTCCTTCAGATACTGTGACAATGCAACTGGCAGGCACACAACAGCACACTCAGTCACTGCGCCTGCTGTCTAAGGAAACCCCCTCATGACTTTTTCCTTTCTGTCACCTGCATGGGAGCGTCTAGATTTCTGCTTGCCATGGGGAAGCTAGATATCCAATTGATTTCCGGCAAGTATCTCAGATGAAACCAGCAAATTGATATTGAGTTTGAAGACAAAGCACTGTGCTAGGTACCTTGAGGTAGGCCAAAATGTTATTTGGTCATTGTCTTCACATCTTAAAACAGTAATCATTCATTGTTGCTCTTCCGTCTGCAGGCCATCTGGGGATGGGCAGGTCTAAACCACGCTTGGCTCTGCTTTAGGCTGCAATGGACGGGGCAGAGCTCTGGTCCTCATGTTCCCATTTTCCTCCTCCTTCTCATAGTGATGGTAAAAGCTTAGGAGGGCAGGTGGAAAGGCACATGCAAGGCCTTGTAAGGTCTAGGCCGGGAACTGACATACTTTTACCTATTTATTACTGGCCAAAGCAAGTCCCACGGCCATTTCCAAAGTCAAGAGGCTGAGAAGTCTTCTCCCCCATGAAGAGGCCAGGCAAGGATGCAGTTGCAGGAACTGGAAAGTAATTGAGCCCAACAATTAAATTGTGTGTATAGAGGTTGGCTGGGTTCTGTGTTGCGGCCATCCCCCAATTTTCAAAGCTGAAGCCATTTAATCTCTCAATTAAGATTGATCCCAGCCTGGGCTTGGGAACCCATCTTGTTCCTAGGCAGGGAATCAACCGAACAGTCCCAAGCTAAAACTCTGTGGCTCGTCATTGAGTTAACCCTGATCCAATTAGTCTGGAACCAAGTCCTGTCTGAGTTCCAGCTGCTCTGGTAATTGCATTTCATGCTCCTGAACTTGGCTTTCCCAGATATCTGCTGTCAGATCTGCCCTAACATGCTGGCAGTGAGTCATCGCCTTGGATTCCTAAGTTGTCCTGTTGTCAGACCTTTTCTGAATTGACTTTGTAAACATTTGATCTTAAAATCATCACTACTTGTTCTTTGCCTGGCTGCTTTTTCAGAACACACCCACAGTCCCAGAAGGATCTCCAGCTTCGGGACTGGCAACATCCCCTCTTTTCCCTACTACTAGAATTTGGCTTTTCCGTATCCTGGGAGTTTTCCTGAACCCATGGTCCTGGCCTCCCTCACTGCACCTAGGACTGGCTCTCCGACTGAAAATCCAGCCAGCAGTAGGGGCCAGTCAATACCAAAGGTAAAGCAGAAAATGCTGCATTCCCTGAGCTCCAAGGAAAGTGGCCATCATGAACAGGGACAGACTGGGGCCGTTTGCTTGGAGGCAAAAAAGATGAGGCATCAAAGGGGAGAGAGATATACAATGAAATGGTAGCTCATTTGAAATTGTGTTATCATTCAGGTTAAGTGGCAAATGTGGCCACTAAGACAACGAGCTACAGATTCTACCTTGTGGTGCTGGGAAGAGTCTTGAAGACACATATGCTGGCTCTTCAGCATCACCGTGGCCATTTTCCAGGGTGAGAGGCTGCTGTGCCATTCCAGGGACAGCATGGCTGTCTCCTGACTCAGGGCATTTATTTGACCTCGGTGCTCCCTCTACTGAAAACACAGTTCCCCCTGAGATTTGCATTGCTGGTTCCCTCACCTCTTTCAGATCCGTATTCAAATATCACCTTTGCAAAGATGCCTTTCCTGACATCCGTACTTGCTACAGCTACTCGCCAGCCATCGTTCAATAAGCTGTCATTGTTCCCTGCTTTGTTTCTCATCCAGAGCACTCACAACGCTCTTACACACTGTGCATTTTACCTTTTGTTTTGTTGATTGTCTGGTTCCCTTTACTAGAATAGATGCTTCATAATTGTCTGTTTTGTTTTATCTGTCTGCCTTTAGAACATATAATGTGTGCTCAATAAATACTTGCTGGATGAAGGAAGTAAGGAAGGAAGGACAGAAGGAGTGATAGGCTGGCCAGGGTGGCAGGGGACAGGGACAGACAGAGAGACAAAGGCCTGATGTTTAGATGCATGGAGATGCACAAAGTCAGGACTCCAATGAGGTCAGCCCAGGAGCTCAGAGGCACTGCTGGCCTTTGACGTCCCCCTCTCTGCTGGCTTCTCATCCTCAGCCAATCAAGCATGCTCAGGTTTCTCCAAGTCTTGATCCATAGCTGATCTTAGGTTCTCTCCTCCTCCCCACCTCATCTGAGCCTCTTGAAAATATTGCCTGCATCCTTTGTCTCTACTTGCTCACCTCTCACACACTGTGAATCAGGTCCCAGCCCAGGTCTATCTGCTGTAGGTCTCCCTGTAGGGACCTCAAGCTTGGTAGTTCCAAACCAAACTGAATATTTTCCCTGCCCTCATTTAGTGATCATCCCCCTCACTCCAACCCCCTGCATTCACAAGGCTTGGTTGATGACACAGCATCTGTTTGTATACTAGGCTAAAATGCTGAGCATTCTCTTTTATTTCCCAAAGATTTCTTGTCTTCACCAACTTGTTTCACTCTTTCCGCCACTGCTGCTCACATCCTCATCATCTCTTGATAGGCAACAGACTCCTAACCAGCTCCCTGCTTCACATTTTCATCAGCCTTGTCCACCTGCAACTCCTTTCACCTCTGAGACAAGGTCCAAACTCATTAACATGGCCTAGAAAGCCCAGTGTGTTCTGATTGCCCATCTTCAGCCTCTTCTCTCTTTCCTGGTATCATGCTGAATTACCCCTGGGCCTTTGCACAAGCAGCCCCTCTGCCAGGGGGCCTTCCCCACTCTCAATTATCCGTTAAGATTCAGCTTGTGTCATTACAGTGTTGTCCATATTGCAAAGTATGTGTTCTGATGTATATTCACTTTTTAAAAGCTTTATCTTCACTCTGATCAATAATGTCTAGGAAAAAATTGACTTGAAATTTTCTTCCTGATACATAATAAATGTATAGTTATTAAAATTAAAGTATTTATTTATATCCCCACAAAGAGCATGTTGTATACTGCCACAATTACCTCACCTTTTTGAATCAGTGAACAAGGCCATCTGGTTGTTTAAAATCACTGAGCTGGCGAAGGCTACAGATTCTGTCTTTGGCAAGATCACTGCTTAAGTGGCTTGATATGTAAGTGGTTAACACCCATTGAGCACTTCCTACATTAAGGATACTGTTTTACACACCTTAAATGTACTCACTTATTTAATTCTCCCAGTAACTCTAGGAAATGGGACTAAAATCATCTCTATCTTAAAGAAAACAATATTGAGACTCAGAGAGTTTCATTAACTTGCCCAGTTTGCACAGCTACTAAAAGGTGGACCCAGTATTCAAACTCAACCATTTGACTAGAGTCTATGCCCTTACCCTATTCATATAATATTATCTGTATGAGGTTTTACTGCTCTAATATCCTATAGGTGACACTGTCCTCAGTACCCAGACTTTGTGGCAGTGGAGTCTGTTCTTGTTCTTGTTGTGGGAAGGAAGGATGGTTGGTGGGAAGGCTGGCAGTCTACCCAGAAAAGGTGGCCTCCCTCTTGGAAATCAGCAACTTGGCTTTCTGTGATTCTCTAGACTTGGTTGAAGAAGTTCTTTGTGGCAAGAAGGAGCCAGGTTTGTCTAATTTTGACAGAATCCCCAGCTGCTGACTTTTTCTGCTATCCTGTGCATTTTTTTTTTTTTTTTTTTTTTTTTTTTGTCTCCAGAGATATCCTGAACTTTCCAGCTCTGAGCAAGAAAGCTTGGAACCAAACCACCCAATTTCTGCCTAAAACTCACAAGCCCAACCCCAGTTGAACATAGCAGAGGCCTCTGTACTACAGAAGGACTTCAAGGTCAAGTGCTAAGGCTCCCACTTCACGGTATCTACACTTTACTTGCCCTTATCTTTAAAACAAAACAAAGTCCTAGCTTGAATCATCTCTGCACCTGATTGTCTGGGAGTTTTATGGAACCTGTGCATATTAATTAAGCAGCTCCTGCCTGTCACATGCCTGTCACGTTTGCTGGGAGACCGTTTGTCACAGCTTTTGAAATGACACAGCCCAGATGCTATCGACCAGCTCAGTGTCTCTCAGAGAAACCCATGCTCAACTATATCCCTGTGAGTAATAAACAGGATGGATGCCCCATCCCCTGATAAAGTGTTATCTACAATCGTGTAACTGAAAAGGAATTACCACCAATATTCTTTTAATTGGAAATATCTTTCTTCCTCCTAAGCAGATTCGTGCAAGTTCTTTCCTGCAGAAGCCATCCATAGAAAAGGAACATGTGTGTGAAAGACAGCCTTTTTAATCTTTCCCTGTAATCAGCTTCCCCAAGCCTGAATGCTGAGTCTGTAGAAGTTGCAAGACCAGGCTGCTTTTCTGCTCATTCCTGCTGGAGACTTGCTTGGCCTGCCCATACCCTTCTTCCTAACCTTAGCAATAGGACTCCTTGAAAAGCCAGCATTTTCTACCTCAAGTGAGATCCTCCATCAAAATCAGACGCCCTAGAAAAATAGAGCTTAGGCGAAGCAGCCTTTCTGATCCCATTATTGATAAGCTCTTAGGGCTCATCAATGAAAATGAGAACTTGTTAATCCTGTACATTTCCCCCCTTGATTTTTAATTACAGAAGAAAGAAGTAATGGATAACTTCTGGGGCTGCAGAAACACTAAGGCTGTCAAGAGAAAATTAAATTTACAGTCAGAGAGTTTTGTTTTCTCAAGTGTCCTTGTAAAATGCAAAAGAGGCTCCTGACATCACCAAGGCAATTCAACTGGTTTCCTAAACTGGCAGGGTTTTCCTCGAAGAAGCCCTCCTTCGTTTGCCAAGAGAGTGTATTAATGACAAGGACTGGACCTAAAGGGAACTCATTCAGAAGAAAACTGCATTAAAAGAACATTAAGGGCGATGTTTTAAAGTCTGATTTAAACTCATGAAAGCAAGGAGATTTATTGTCGAAGCCAAATCGCCGCGCTGACGCGCCCTGCCTGGTAATGCATTCCGATTGGAGCACAGGGGATTGAATCTGTACGAAAACATCGCTCACTGTGGCCCAGGCACTCCAACTGGGGGAGATGGGAGACAGCTATAGGGGGGATGTGAGCTGGGAACAGGCACATTTCTGAAAGCAGATGGGCTAACATCCCACAGGGACCAATTCACTAGGGAGGTAGGAGAAGGGCACTGCCAGCTGAGGTCAGCCTTAACATTAGCAGACAGCTTAGCAGCCTTTGAGTTTCCCAGGATAGGCCCAGGGGTTTCTGGGGAGATACTCCTTGAAAAACTGGAGACTTAGCAGGAGGTCCCAACCCCTCTCCTCTGACTCCCCAGTCCCTCCTGCAAATCCTCTATTTGCTAACCCCTCCTGCAAGCAACCCATCTCCACAACAGAGTAGCCACTCCTCCTACTCCAACCAACTGCTCTATCTCACTTGACCGTACTCTGTGTTAGAGTGATACAATGCAGTCTCTACCTGTGCTGCAGACCTGGACTCCAGCCAAAAGGCCAGCTGCTTGCCATCTTGCAAGTCAGGATCTGATTCCTAGATTAGAAATGTTAGTACCAGCGTTGGCAAGGCATAATGGAGTCACTCTGGAAAAATCAAAGAATGCAGCTTCAAGCGCTTGCTCTCTGCTCCCCTCCTAGTGCAGCGGCATTGCCAGGGTACTTGTCACCTCTCCCAATGCAGTCAATATAATTCCGCCTGCCATGGCATCACAGTCTATTTTGAGTAGCAGCAACCCCTGCAATATGGCTCCATATTTTCTGCACAGGCCTTGGAACTGGTCCAGTTTCATGCTTTTCATGGTGTGCCAGTGCCCGGACAGAAGTCCATTTCCCGGTGTCTCTGGGACTCTCTAAATCTTCTGGATTCTTTATCATGTACAGATATAGGGTTGTCTACTCAGGTGGTTGAATTTGGACAGCCAAAGGTACAGTAAGGATGTGCATACAGGGTAATCCCTCACCAGAAGCAGAGGGGCTGAGAGCAACACATGAAGGGAGACACAAGTCTTTGGTGAAAGAAAACCAGGAGTTTGAGACCAGAAGAGCCCCCTGGAGTAAAGGTGGAAGTGAGATCCACAGAACTGAGTGGGCAGGAGGATCAAAGGTCCAGGTGATTAAACAAGGGCTGGGCGATCCTTTTTTCATGTGTCTAGTTATTCATAAATTGAGTGCTTCACAATGTCGCTGAGAAAGAAGCCATGTAAACAAATGAGCACAGTAAGATTTGATAAATGACGTAATAGAAGAATGTGTAAATTATAGGCAGAAATAGCTGGGAAGAGGGTTGGGAAGGGCTTTCCAGAGGAGGTGGCAACTGAGTTGGGTCTTGAAAGGAAAGTAAGTTTGCCAAAAAGGGAAAGGAGTAGGAAATGGGGATGGGGTGAGGTAAAGCTCAGAGCATGGCTTGGGCGGGAACATGTGGTAAGTTACCTTGGGCAGGTGGGGAAGGGTTATGGGAGACGAGACTGGAAATGCAGTCGGAGTCATCATCACAAAGGTTCTCTGGATCATGCCAAGAAACACTAACTCTCTCGTACAGTTAAGAGGAAGCCACTGAATAATTTTACAATCAGTCTGAGGTAACTGAAATCTCACAATAGATCATATTGCTACCCTGCTTGGGTTAAAGGAGAGGAGCCTAGAAGTGGGGCCCACATTAGTTTGGAGGGTTTGCAATTCTATAGAAGGCTATAGACTCCCCTCCTCCCACAGAAAATTGCTCATATGTTCAAAATGCGGCATGTAATTTCATGGGTTTCATGGACTCCCTAAAGCCTATCCATAAACCTCAGTTTATAAGCCCTCACTCTGCAGATATTTGTAGAAAATAATTTGTTCTCTACGGAGAATTTTATAGTTCTTAGGAGATGAGTGCTGTAGTATTTAAAGATGATGTGTCACAGTGTCTAAGATTCACTTTCCAATGCTTTGCAACACATTTTTGAGACAGAGAGAGAGTATTAGGGAGAGAGAGAAAGGAAAGAGAAAGGGGAAGTAACGGAGGCAAAATGTTAACAATTGATGAATCTAGGGAAATAGTATATGGGTGTTCATCACAGTTTCTTTCAACTTTTCTGTTCATTTGAAATTTTAAAAAATAAAGGCAAAGCAAAACAAAACCCTCACTCAAGGCAGAAGTAGCAGGAATGAATATAAAGTTATGAATTTTATTCATTTATATTCTTTTGCCATATACTGTCTGAATACCTACTGCAGTTGTTCAATATTTAGTTGAAACAATCAATAAGACTTAGTGCCTGACGAAAAGTGGATGGGGAGATGATGGAGGAGGCACAGTTAAGGAGCCCGAAGTGGCCGATGTAAATGACGGGGAGTTCAATTAACACAGAGAGGAGAAGGCAGCAGGGCGGCAGGCCAGACGAGGGGGGAATGAGCTCAGTTCCACGAGCAGCATTTTGAGAGGAGTTTTGATGAATTGCAAAGGGTTCTAGGGAGACCCCCAGAAGGTAAGTGGAATGAAAGTTATGGCATAAGAGAAACGGTAGACTGAGGATAGAGAGATATTTGGAAGGGAGTGAGGGTCGGTAGTAAGATAAGTTTGGTCATTGTCTGCAGGTGTAAAAAACATATGAAAAATAGTAGATATGATTCATGTGGCTAAGAGGGCTACCCTTGGAGAACAGGTGACAGCTACAGAGAAATATTTGAATGCAGGGCATAGCAGAAACTTGGTCCCCACTTAGCTGATGGACAATTTCTGTGCCAGGCAAGAGTCAGGGATAAGTAACCATCTCACCCTCAAGGAGCGCCCAGTCCCGTCATGGAGAAAAACATTCATAAGCTTAAGTCATTTGCTGTTGGAGAAAAGTTTCGTTGCTTGATACAGACCTTCACATTTATATAAAATATGTAACTATCTATTCAATGTTATCTGTTCCATCTAGGCACTTAGGACTTCAAATCACAGCATACACAAAATTCATATGGCTTCTCTGTGGCAAGCATAAATCCCAGCTGCCCAAATATAGCTATCTCAGCTATTCCCCAAATTTCAAGGTCTCTCCTGCACCCCTCCTATCTCTGTAATGCACATGTGCAGCTGTAAAGAACTGGCCTTCTAGTGTCCCATTTCAACCCAGTGTTGAAAGAAAAGTAGGAGTTTTCCAAGAGGGAAGCAGAATATTAGCTAAATCATCTCAGTTATCCTCCTCTGCCCTCTTTCAGGGAAATGGGTTTGAGAACTGAAAGAAACTTCATCAGATAGAATCCTAGTTTTTTCTAGCCTGAGCATGTACCAGGGTTGTTTAATTACCTCCCTGGTTTAGGGGCTTTGCTAAAGGTCAGGGGATGTAGGTGAAAGCCCAGGAATTCCCTTCTGGAGGTGTCCGAACTCAGGCACTTTCAAGATTTGGCAGAAGCTCCTCAAGTCTTATTGTGGTTTCAATTGTTCTATTCCTTATCTTCCAGCTAACCACAGAAATAACTTGTAAACTATGCCCCAAGAACAGTTTTAGCTGTTTCCCTCATTTCCCAAAGGAAGATATGAAAATTGCTTTAAAACATTCTCTGTAGCAAGGCTATGTTGTTGACATTATCTCCTCAGCATCTCCATGGCTAACATGCATTGAGCACTTTCTCTGTGCCAGGCATCTTGTGTCTTCCTTACACGCATCCTCATAACAGCCCTATTCATGCGGGGCAGGTAAACCCCAAATTTGGGGCTTACCCCGGGCAGGTTCTTGGCTTTGCTCAGGAAATAATTTAACGGCGAGTCAGTGGCGTTAGACAGCAACTGTTATTGAAGTAGCAGTGCACAGCAGCAGAGATACAGCCCCTTGCAGAGCAGGGCTACCCATTGGCAGTGTGCCCAGAGGAGCAGCTCAGGGGCACTTCTAGAGTCATATTTATACTCACTTTTAATTTCATGCAAACTAAGGGGTGAGTTATTCAGAATTTTTAGAAAAAAGATAATACTTCTGGGTCATTGCCATAGAAAGAGTCGATAACTTCCAGGTGTTGCCATAGCTATGGCAAACTGACACGGCACCGGTGGGCATGTCTTACAGAGAGGTGCTCACCCCCTTCCCTGTTTCAGTTCGTCTTCAATCTGGTCCACAGGAAAGTCTCCCACCTCCAGAGTTGAGTTCTGCCTCCTACCTCACTATAAGGAAGACCCTATGATTATCTTCTTTTTCCAGTTAGAGAAACTGAAACTTGGAGCTCTTTAAGCAATTTGTCCAAGGTCACACCACCAGGATGTGGGAGAGTAGGTGCTGGGATCCACATGGGATTGATTCTGGAACTCAAGTACTTACAAGTCCACACAACAGGCCATACTGGCTCGTGTCTGAGGGCCTCAGTCTGAAAACAATAAACACTGACATAGGGCTACTGTGTTTCAGGCTTTGTTCTAAGAACTTCAGATGTATCAACTCCATGAACTTCAAAACAATCCTATGCGGTAAACACCACTACTACCTACCTTTTTAGAAATAAACAAATTGAGGCACAGATGGGCTCAATAACTGGCTTTAGGAAAGAATTTTAACTGAGGCAGTTGGCTTTTACTTATGCAATGGCACTATGCTTAAAAGAAAAGCATTAGGTCAGTCACAGTGGCTCACATCTGTAATCCCAGCACTCTGAGAGGCCAAGACAGGTAGACCACCTGAGGTCTGGAGTTTGAGACCAACCTGGCCAATGTGGCGAAACCCTGTCTCGACTAAAAATACAAAAATTAGCCGGGCGTGGTGGCACACGCCTGGAATCCCAGCTACTCAAGAGGCTGAAGCAGGAGAATCACTTGAGCCTGGGAGGCAGAGGTTGCAGTGAGCTGAGATTGCGCCACTGTACTGCAGCCTGGGTGACAGAGAGAGACTCCTCAAAAAAAAGAAAGAAAGAAAGAAAGAAAAGCATTGACATACACAGGTATGATTCGCAAGAAAGGATCTTTTTAGGAAAGAAACATACCTGGCATGGACTTAGGGCACCTCGCCTGGCTATGTCTCCTAAACTGAGCTCAACAGCAGAGAAAATCTGAACGATCATCATTGATGCATCCATTTATAGGCATCCTTGTTTCTGGAATCTCACACACTGTGAGAGAGGATTTATGACTATTTCTTGAACTATAGGAAGGGCTTAATTTTCAAGTGTGAATAATGTACAATTCAGGAGAAACATATTCATACTGGGAGAATCCCGTAAGATAATAAGGTTTTTAAAAAATTAGCATAACTGCTCTCAAAGTTAGAAAAGAGAAAATTTCTTGCTATTTGCATTTATAATAATTTGTCTCACCTGAAATGTAAAGCATTTTGGTTTGGTACCCTCCTTTGCCCCACCAAAAAGAGAATCACTGATTTGTATATAAAGAAAGGAAATAAAGGAAAGAGGGAAGAAAGATAGGAGGAGGAAGTAGTGAAGAAAGGAAAATGAAGTCGTTTTTTCTGAGAGTGAACTATGGCAGCGTGGAGATGGGAATATAACTCAGCACCTAAAATTGTCAGCCCTTGTTGATTACACAGACAATTCCCTTTTGTTAAGTGATTTTTTTACCTTTATAGAAAGTGTTTAAGATTTGCAATAAATGTAACCTTCCCTAAGTCTTAGAATGGCATGTCCTAGGGTGACCTTCAGAATTTGTTTACAACCAGTTTGACCAGGCCTCCACCCAATCAAGTAAGAGCAGATTTCTCCCTGGTATGTAGAATTCAGGCAAACCCACAGAATCTTATTCTGGGATGTCATTAATCTGGAGTTTTAAAATGAGACCAATGGGAAAATAATATAGTGACATATCACTCCTCTCAGATCATTTTTCTCCCTAGAATTTAAATAATCTAAAATAGCCAAGAACCAAGAAGACTCAGGAAAAAGACCACTGAGCAGCTAAAAGTATGTAGAAGAAAGTCTGTGTATCAAAGTTCACACAGTTTGCTCATAGCAGAGTTTCTATGAGATAGTCTATGCCAGTGGTTTTGGCTTTAAAACTGCTCTTAATATTTGCCTCATTTTTGTCAATCAGCAGACTGGAAACTGCAAATGGAAACTGCAGGGAAAGATTACTACTGGAGATAGTACACAGTGATGACAGCAAAAAATGGCAAGAAAACAAAAGAGTAGAAAATAACAACAACCAGACAGTAACTCCAAACACACAGGGATCTGGGGTCATTGGGTGCAAAGGCAGATAGCCCTGTACACCCCAGTCAACTCACCACAGGGCAGTGTGTCATTACAATTGCACATACCAATGCCTGCACCACCAAGAAAAGATGAATTTATGTTCTGTGTAGAAAAAAATCAGACAAGAAGGAATGCAATGAACAGAAAAATTTTATATACAAACCGATTAAAATTAACAACCACCACCACCCTAGGTAATTTTTAAAAGAATGGCTTGTTATGTATAAATACTTCTTAGAGTATGAATGAGATAATGTTATTATTATGTTTATCAATATGTTCACATATAAACAAGAATAGATTGTTCCATAGAATAAAAGAAATGGCATCATCTATGAGAATGTTGACTTTCAGTGAATTAATAATCATAATGTAGTAAGAGGGAGACAACTGTATTTTCCAAAATTCCAGGGAGGCTGAACAATCCAGTCACTTACGTCAAGCTGCTCTCCATCCTAGACGCGGCTGAACAGGCCGGGGAAAGACTGGGCTGCACCTTCCAGGGATAGGGCTGCATGGGTGGTCAGCTGCATATTGTAAGCCCCCACTTTTGGAAGACAGTGGGGTCTGAGGCCCGCCAGCAAAATGACGGAAGGCTGAGGGACAAGACCCGATCTCTCGTCAATTGTGAATCTGTAATCAAGTTACCCGAACTCACAATATTCTTGTGAGAGGTTGGGATTTTTTTTTATGTGCAGGAAATGGTTAAGGACTTGAGCCCATAACTGGCTGGGCACTAAATTAACCTGAGACTCTTTGATTTAGAATAATTCGAAGAAATCACTAGGATATAAAGTTATGAATTTTCAGGAAATGTAAGGATAAGTGATGGGGCTTCAGAATTTGGGGCTTTGAACAAATTTACCTGAATCTCTGAGGAAACTCGAGAGAAATCTGGATTTCTCTCTCTGTCCTATGTATGTTTGCACGTACATGTTTACATTTTTTAAATGACTAATAGTTATTGTGTACTTACTGAGTAACGTGTTATGCTGAGTGCTTTCACATTCATGATTTTATTTAATCCTTAAACCAAGTTTTGAGGTAGGAATTATGACACTGAGGAAACTGATGCTCAGAGAGGTTAATTAACTTATCCAACGTAAAAGTCACACAGCCAAAAAAAGAGCAGTTATTATAAAATATTCATCCTATCAAGCCCCAAGCGAATTTTCATGCACTAGGAAAAGCTGCTCTTATTTTCAAGCCTACATTCCCTCAGACGTTAGTCAGGGTGTCTGTCTTCTGGTTGTCAAGTTACTAAACCTTGACAACAATGAAGGAGAATTTTAATGTTCCAAGATTTCAATAGATCTGGAGTTTCTGTGGGAAATTGAAGATGCCGTTTCGATGCAGGACAAGGAGGACAGCCATATCTTGTAGATTTAAGGCAGTTGCCGTGTATATGTGTTAGGAGTCGTTTTCTTCTGCTATGACCACCGCCAGAGATAAAGAATGGATGATACTGAGATCGCAGGGCTGATATCCATCTGCAGCGGTATGCATTCCAGCCTCATAGGAATAAATACAAGGATGTGCTGATAATTACGCCTTGATACACGACAGAGGATATAAAAATGCTTTCTCAATATGTCTAGCGCACTGTGAATAATAATGTCGTCCATGTGTTTCTAGGAGGCAAAGTACTTAAAGCTCTATTGTTATTTCCACAAGAAAACAACTTTGAGAAAAGCATGTTTTCTGTGTTAACCCAGGAATGTATGTTTATATGACAGTGCATTGCTTGCCTTTTCTTTTCTAACCTGCATAAATTTCTTGAATTTAAATTCAACAGAGACACTCTACCTTCACTTTGAAATGAGAGAGCTGCACAGAATGTCAAACAGAGCCAGCGTTTCCTCACTTCTGACCCAGCTCAGGGTGTTTTTTTTTTTCCTTTACATGACTCAGACAGGCTCTTGGAGGCCTAGAGATAAAAGGCCCTATTAGAAGTGCAAAATATGACTATTATTACCTCCTTTAATAAGGCTTCTTGCCAATTTTTCAAATGACTAGAGTCTGTTTGCTAATTATTACTCCACAGTTTCTGCATTCATTTTCTTTCCCTGAAGGAGTCTGATTCCAATGAAGATGAAGGAAAGTGCTAAAAAGTGTGTTTACTGCCATCTATGGGATGCAGCTGGGCTACCAGGCAGCGGAGCTCCTTCCCGTGTAATACGGGAAACCGCAGTTCCAAAGCCATGCAGAAAAGCTCATGCATTGCAAGCACCACGATTGCCCGAGCCTCCACGTGAAAATACCACCAGAAAATCATTTGTTTAAAGTCTTCCAGAAATATAAGTTCATATTGCTACTTTAGGGAGTGAGGGAGCAAATTTTCCTGTATTTAAGGCAATTATATTTCTATTTATAGTATCATGTTGGCCCATGGGCTCCACTCACAACTAGGGATTCCAGCCTGTGATTACCCTCAAATGTTCTAGCAGAGAATACTAGAAGTAAAAATTCATTGGCTAGACAACTCTGAATGTTCTGAAGAGGGTCAAGATCCAGAAAATAAAGACTCCTGAGTAACCAAATAGAGGTGTAAAGTATATGTGCTGTGGTCTCTGAATTTGACTCATGAATCAGTCAAGTTTCCAGTTTATTATAGTACATTTTATTGTTTTCGTATCAGAAACTCTTAGCATCAGAGGCATCAAATTACAAGAACGGGGCAGAGACTTTGAAAGACAGACACTTAAGAGAACCAAGAAATGATAGTGTGTATCCTAAACCCTGGGGAGAGAAGAGGGAACTATGAAAAAACAGATACAAAAGCTCAAAGGAGCAGAGCAGTTTGGACAATCATGGTATAATGTAGCAATCTATGTTCACATTAATGATTCTCGAATAATGGTTAAATTTTGTTAGGTTTGCCAAGTCATTAACATGAAAAGACCAAAGGATACATAGTGCCCAGAATGAGAAATATACATGGCCCTTAAAATATGAAAAGATGCTCATAAACCTCACTCATACTAAGAGAGCTGCAAATTATAAGTAAATGAGATGAAGACAAATCACAGACTGGGAGAAAATATTTGCAAAACCAAGATAAAGGACTTGTATTCAAAACATACAAATAATTCTTAACACTAAATAATAAGAAAATGAACAACCTAATTAGAAGGTAGGCAAAAGCTCTGAAGACACCTCACCAGAGTAGATGGCAAGCAAGCATATTAAAAGGTGCTCAATGTCATTAGAGAAATGCAAATTAAAATATGCAGCGATAACAATGAGCTATCACTGCATGTCTATCAGAAGGGCTAAAATCCAAAATGTTGACAGCATTAAATGCTGGCAAGAATGTGAAGCAACAGGAACTCTCATTCAGTGCTGTTGGGAATTCAAAATGGTATAGTCACCTTGCAAAACAGTTTGGCAGTTTCTCACAAAGCTAAACATAGCCTTGCCATACAATTCAGCAAACATGCTCCTAGATTTTTATCCAAATGAGTTGAAAACTTATGTCCATAAGGCCAGTGCAGTGACTCATACCTGTAATCCCAGCTCTTTGGGAGGCTGAGGTGGGCGGATCACTTGAGGTCGGGAGTTCGAGACCAGCCTGACCAGCATGAAGAAACCCTGTCTCTACTAAAAATACAAAAAATTATCTGGGCATGGTGGCGCATGCCTGTAATCCCAGCTACTTGTGAGGCTGAGGCAGATGAATGGCTTGAACCAGGGAGGCAGAGGTTGCAGTGAGCCGAGATTGTGCCATTGCATTCCAGCCTGGACAATAAGAGTAAAACTCTGTCTCCGAAAAAAAAAAAAAAAAAAAAGAAAAAGAAAACTTATATCCACATAAAAAACTGCACATGAATGTTTATCACAGCTTTATTCATAATTGCCCCAAATTGGAAGCAAGCAAGATATACTTTAAAAGGTTAATGGATAAACAAATTGTGGTACATCCAGACAATGGAACAGCATTCAACACTAAAGGAATGAGCTGGTAAGCCATGGAAAGGCACGTAGGAAACTTAAATGCATATTACTAAGTGAAAGAAGCAAGTTTGAAAAGGCTCTGTACTGTATGACTCTAACTATATAACATCTTGGAAAAGGCAAAACTATGAACACAGTAAAAAGATCAGTGGTTGCCAGGGGTTCTAGAGGGGAGTGCAAAGGAGGACTGAATAGGTGGAGCACAGGGGACTTTCAGAACATCGAAGATAGTCTGCATGCTACTATAAGGGTGTAAACATGCGATACTTGTCCAAACCCACAGAATGTATAATACCAACAGTGAACCCTACTGTAGTTAAAATAACATATCAATACTGGTTTATCCTTTATAACAAATGTATCACACTAAAGAAAAGGGAGGATGCACTAAAAGTCACAAGAAAAATGAAAATGGTAAGAAAGTTTTACAATTCTCATATCAGACAAAGTAAAATTCAAACCAAAGCATATTAGAAGCACAGAGAAGAACACTTTATAAAAGCCACATTCCACAATAAAATATATATTTTAAAAACTTAAATACACTAGTATCCTTTACTCGCTGATTGTCAAAAATTTTAAAGAAAATTTGGTTGTATATTGTGTTGGTGACGATGTGGGGAAAAAGGTTCTCCCATACAGTGATAACAAGAGAAAGAAATTGATGCAAACTATGAAAGGTGATGTGATAATAGTTATCACAATGGCAAAAGCACATATCCCTTCTTGGAGCCAGCGATTCTCTTCTGGAAATTTAACCTACAAATACATTTGAATGTGTGCAAAATGGAGTAAATAGATTAAAACTATAGCATTTTTTAAAATAGCAAAAGATTGAAAATAACTAGATGCTCATCAGTAGGAGACTGATTAATTAAATAATGCTGCATCCATACAATGGACCAGATGTTGCCATTATATAGAATGAGGCAGCTTTCTGTGTATTGATGAAAAATGATCAATACATAAGTCCTTAAAAGACAAGGTGTAGTAGAGCACCGCGGCATGCCACTTTCAGGCTTGTATACATGTAGACTATCACAGGAAGGACATGCGTGTAGCCTGGTAATGCTGGCACCAGTAGCCTCAGTTAGGCATGGGGAAGTGAGGGCCGTGGTGCTGGGATAGGAGGAAGACTTAATGATTACTCTCTACCCTCTTGTTTCTATCCTAAAAAAAAATGATGAAAAATAATTTTAAAATAAAGAGGGCAAAAGGGTGTATAATAAACTCTGGGATGTTTCCATTGACTTTTTAAAAAATGTTGATCTTTAAAATGTTGGTTAGCTCTAGTTATCTGGACAATTTAATTATGTGGAACACCTCATTTCCTGACAATGCTGAATGGATAAGGCATTACTCTGGTTTGCTGACTTATGCACAATTATAGAGTTAACATTATCATCATAGCACAAAAGACATTGGAATTTAGAACAAAGGATGGGGATACTTTTCAACAAAGGCATTAAGGCAGAAGGAGAGCAGAGAAAATGGAGAGTCTGTAATTTCGCACTGACGGAGGGATGGAGGCAGAATGAACCAAATCTGTGAGCCTTGGTGAAGTGCCGTGCAGAAGCACCTCACAGGCAAGGCTCTGTCCACTCAACAGCACAGCTGTCTGCTGCCTTCCTGGGAAGAAACCCTGACAAAAAGAAGGGGTGCTTTGGAGGCATTGGAAAGAAGGCAGGGAGCCTGAATCCTGGCATCAGCTATGGCATGGCACAGGACTCAGGCATGTGAGCATACCCACCACACACAGACTCAAGTGTGAAGCAACCACCTTGACAGAATAGAGCAGAAGTTAACCATCAGGCTGGTAGAGATTGTAGAATTATTCCTCCAGCATGTTTTTAAAATATGGGTGTTTCATATACCAATTCTTATTTTTAGCTTTGTTTAAAAAATTAGAAAATCTAACAATATGAGGCCCACTTTCCTTGCATGTTAAAAACACACTGGAGCAGAGCAGGGACTGTCTCTCTTTACATGGAACGCCAGCTTAGCAGGTAACTGTGGTCCCCAGCACTCCCTCTCACTCTACACATGGCCCACCTCACTCCATTACTTGCTGGCCTCTATGGGCATTTTAATTTGCAGGTCCTAGACTAGACTTGGAAAGGGTTGTTTTGGGAAATTGTCTCAGAAGTAGAAGATGTTTGAACAGATTTTGAAAGGCATAAAATAGTGGCTTTGGGGATTGGATATGCAAGGCATTTTAGAGCAAAGCTTCCTGGAAGACCAAAGTATTTTCTCTTGTCTAAAAATTGGGCGAAGCACAGGGCACCTATGGTTTGGGGAGATGATGGATGATGTTGAGTGAGCAAGGTGCTGGTCATCTTAGTAAAAATATTAACTGAGCTCCTACTCTGTGCCAGGCATTTTACAGCAGCACATCAGTGAACAGGATGAATGGTTTCCTACCTCAAAGGGCTTACAACTAACTAGTGGAGGTAGCCAGTCAATGAGAAAACAAATTATTACATGTCAATTTACAAACCGTAGCTAGCACTATAAAAGACATAGAATGTTGTTGTCATAGAGAACTATAGTGAAGGTGGTCAGGGAAGGTGGGATGGAGGCTGAGGCCGAACAATGAACAGGCTCGGCTGGATGAGGAATGGGATCAAGAGGACGCCAGGTGGAAGCAACAGTATGTGCAGAGGCCCCACCATGGGAGGGGAGTATTTCGGAGGCTGGAAGAACAACCAGAGAGTCTCCAGCCTAGCGAGTACGGAAGAGAGTGGTATGGGATGACGCTGGAGAAGCAGCAAAGTCAGACCACAGGTTTCTTCTTCTTATTTTTTTGCGGGGGACAGTCTTGCTCTGTTTCCCAGGCTGGAGTGCAGTGGCATGATCTCAGTTCACTGCAACCTCCGCCTCCTGGGTTCAAGAGATTCTCCTGCCTCAGCCTCATGAGTACCTGGGATTACAGGCACCAGCCATCATACCCGGCTAATTTTGGTATTTTTAGTAGAGATGAGTTTCGCCATATTGGCCAGGCTTGCCTCGAACTCTTGACCTCAAGCGATCCACCTACCTTGGCCTCCCGAAGTGCTGGGATTACAGGCATGAGATACAGCGCCCAGCCAGACCACATCCTTCTGAGTGAAAAGAGCTGTACTCTACCCTGAGGGAAAGCTTCATAGGAGTGTTAAAGATAAGAATGACATGATGCAAAGCACACATCTAAGGGACCGGAGCAATCACCCCAAAAAAAGAGAAGGCAGAGCAACATGGAAGGGAGGCAGTGAGAGAGTTAACAGAGCCACCAGTGCCTGCTCCTGCATCCTTTCAGCTGTCCACAACTAGCAGCAGAGCACGGTCCTAGCTCCTCCCCTCTTGACGTCCTGCCACTGCCCTCTCCTGTGTTTCTCTTTCATCTCTACCCTTGGTGCTCCTGTTTCAGAGCTTTCCCCTATAGTAGAATGTGGAGAGAGGGTGGCCGGCTCCCCTTCTCTTTTCCTCCCTCTCCTGCAAACACACGCCCTCCCCTGCACACACACACACACCTCTGTGAGAGTGCACACACACAGTGACTTCAGATAGCTGCATGGATAGGGATGGCTGTGCAGGTGCAAAGAAGCAGGTGGAAGAGCTCTGCCTGGCTACAGCGAAGCTGTGGGCCTGAGCTGAGCGAGGCTGGCTGTTAGGTAAGGCAGCGCTAGTTGGTAGTGGGTCTTGAAGCCTGAGACTAGAGGAGTTTTAATATGATTTGGGAGACAACTGGGAGCCTTTATGGGCAAGCGAAGAGGAGAGCGACGTGATCTAAGTGACGCTGGAGGAAGATGATTCTCGATGATGTGTGTCCAATAGAGGAGAGGAGACCCCCAGGCTGGAGGAAGGGGAGCTAATTGGGAGGCAGGAGTCCAGGTGTGAAGCGATTATGGCTCGGACTGGAGCCCTGGGAAAGCAAAGGAAGACAGAAGAAGAAACAGCAGGATTTAATGTTGAACAGAAAGTGCCTCTGGGGTTGTGCTGGGATGGGAGATGTGCTGCAAAGATGAGGAAATAAGATACTGGGAACTCGTTTAACAGTAAATGGGAACTAGAAAAGGATTTGGGCAGCAAGATAGGAAGAACAAAGGTAGGAAGGCAGGGTGCCATTACACGGGAGTTGGTGCTAGAGCCAAGAGAAACATTTCACAGCCCACACGATATCATGCCTGTGGGAAGCTGTGCCTCCCCTCCCTTCTCCTCCCACCTTGGATGGTCAATTACTTTCTTCCATATTTGTATCTGCTTCTATTCTCGTATCAAGCATGAATCTGTGTTGTAATACATCTTTGTCTGTCTATGCCTGCTACTAATCTGTGAGCTCCCTGAAGACAGAGGCACTATTTTACTTCCTTTCAACTCCCAGGGCTTAGTTAGCACAAGGACCAGCCCTTCGCGAGCGCTCAACACGTTTTGGTGAATGAGTAAATGAATGAATGGAAACTTTCCAGAGGCCTGACGTTGAACCCCAGCCACAGCACAACTCTGTAAAACTTACAAATTTTGTGGCAGCTGCAGCGTCCCTCAAACACTTGTGGAGATCGGGTTACAGCTGAGAGCCTCCCAAAGCCCCAGCCATTGCAGCAATTGACAGGTGGTCCTAGAAGGAAGACTAGGATTGGCAGACAGCAGGCTGGAGTAGTTAAGATAGTGCTGTGGGGATTTGAGATCAAATTGCAGGGTTGTTTAAACACCTTAGGGTTACAAATGAGTTTTCACCCTTAAAATCCCATTTGCAAATATGTGGCCTGAAACTGTCCAAGTAGCTATCTTAATGATGTTAAATCCCTGGTTGGTAGAGGCCATAGGAAAGGCCTTGCATATTTTCATCCTGTTCCTTTCACTGAATTTACATTTGTATTACAATAAAATGTGAAAACCGGAAAATACACACAAAAAAACCTTTCCCTACCACATGCTATGCCACCATCCAATATCAACTAAATTTGTTAAACTTTCTAGAGAATGACCATTTATTCAGTAGTCAGCTTTTACTATGTGACAATCACTGGGTTTTCTATATCTTATAGTATAGCATTTAATATTCACAAGTGCATGAGATAAGCACTATTGCTCCCATTTTATAGGTGAGCAATCTGAGGCTTAGGGAAGTTAAATTACTTGCCTACTGGGTATATGATATTATGAGCTCGTCATTTGGTTGTACAACCTTCCAGATGACCACAGGAGAAACAAGCCTGGGAAGGACTGAGAGGCAGGGCTGCAAAGAGAGCTGGGGGTTGTCTGGCAATGATCACGAATAGGAACCACTGAGTAGCCCAGTCCTCCCAGAGAGCACGTGCAAAGGGAGAGCAGCGCTCTAGGCCACACTTTAGAGTAGGTCCCTGGGGAACACCCTGGGAAGTAGAAGAGAGGACAGCATGGGGCCAAATGACTTTTCCAAGGAGCAGTTGGGAGGTCCACTTCAAGATCACAAAAGTCCCTCTGCAGCCTCAACGCACTGGTAGCAGGGCCCCTAGCTTCTGCCTCTATTTCTTCCCACCTATCCCTTCCCTATCCACTCCATCCCAACAGATAAACGGTTAGCTTGGATGACAACAGTGTTTTCAATTCTATCCATGGAAAGCGGCTTGTGATTTTAAAGCAAACATGGACTTTGGTGTTTGTTATACTTGGGATCAGATAGCAGTTCTATTCCTGCTGGCAGTGTGACCTTGGGAAGGATACTCAGCCTTTTTGAAACGGCTTTCTTACCTACATCATGAGTTTAATGAACCTGCCTCACTAGCTTTAGATTTGACAAGAAGATTTGTTAACAAATGTGAGGACTTCTGTTTTCAGAAATATGGCAGGCTAGATGTGCAGAGAAGCTGCTTCCAAGAAATGACTCCCCAAGATCCTAGATGAAATGTAATAAGTACTTTTTAAAAGCATGGCTAATCTGGCAATAAAGTAAATAATTGAAGGCCAGAAGTGACAAAAAGAAAAGGAGAATTCCAAGAGATAAGCTAGTGATGAGTCACAGATTATCCCAAAACTTAGTGTATTAAAATGATAAACATTTATTACCTCAGTTTCCGTGGGCTGGAAATTTGGGAGCTGTTTAGTTGGGTGGTTTTGGCTCAGAGGCTGCAGTCAAGATATTGGCCATAGCTATGATCATCTGAAGGCTTTCTGGGGCTGGAAGATGTGCTTCCAAGATGGCACACTCACATGGCTTTTGGCAGGAGGCCTCACATCCATGCTGTGGTGCCTCTTCATAGGGTTGATTGTGTCCTGACACTTTGGTAACTGGCTTCCCCCATAATAAGTGGTCCAAGGAGAGCAAGGAGGAGGCCATAGTGTCTTGAAAGTCAGGCACCGTGACTTCCAGTATTTTCTATTCGTTAGAAACAAGTCATCAAGTTCAGCTCACACTCTAGGGGAGTGGAATTCAGTTTCCACTTTTTGAAAGGAGAAGTACCGGGGAATATGTAGACATATCTTAAAACCAATACTGCTATCATTTTCCCCAAGTCCAAGGATTATCCTGATTGCCTAGAGTCACATTCAGAGGGGACTAGAGACGAAGCCTGGGGCTCTGAATAAAACATCACCCTTGAAGGGTTACACCCTTAGTAGGACAACCTGCCTCAGAGTAACATTTGTCTGCCTGAACCTTTGCTTGGGGGATTTGGGCCCACATTCATGCTATCTCAGTGGACTAAAAACCCAAATGAACTGTGTGGTTAAAAATAACTCCAGGTTGATGAGGCCTCTCTCTGAAGAATACAGTGCTTAAATATTATTATCAATAAAGTTTCAGGGAATATAAGATGATGATTGAAAATTGCTAAAAACATGATAAAATCAGCAACATGAACAAGAGACAAAAAAACAACAAGAAAGGACAGGCTACCCCCACAGGAACCATGATCAAATTGACGGCCGACTTCTCATGATCAATGCTGGAAACCAGCTGACGATGTTACAATACATGTGGAAGTGTTTATTTCAGATGTTCTTTAGCTGGAGCTCGGGGAAAGGCTGGAGTAAGTAGCAGTCAATCTAGAATCTGGACTCTAAAGTGTAAAATATGAAGGGATATAACAGTAAAGGTGGCAAAAGGTCATTTATTTGCCTTCCAAGAAGCCAATGAAACCCAAAGAATGGCACAAAAACAGCAAAACTGCACTTTCTTTTGCCATTTTGATGGCAAGGGATGGATTTGTCCATGTCTAGGGCATATAGAAACCTCCGACTACCCAAGGCCAACCAGGGCAACAATAGTGAAACAACGAAAGGCAAACAATTTCCCTTTAGCATGTGACTTTTCACATAGCACCTGCAGAAATTCAAATGATGGCTTTAAATTGAACTTATTCAAAACCCAAAAGAGGTACAGATGTTTTATTTGATGGGAGCTATTTTGTTGACAGTAGAGGTGAAAACATCTTAGGAGACAACATAGTTCAATCTCCTAATTTTAAAGGCCAGGAAACTAATTCCCAGAGAAGAGAAGCAATTTACTTATGGCTAGATTTACACAGACCAGAAACCAAGTTTCTGGTATGTCCTGCTGGATTATTTTTCCCATGAGACATAGGAGAGTTAAGTGTCCAAATAAAAGCATTATCTCAGCCATGATCTCCGACGCTGTGATTTCTTGCTCCTTGTTCCTCATTCAAGTCCAGGCAGCACAGGAGGATGTCTCGGATGAGCCAGTGGGAGCATCCTGAAAGCCTACTCTTGGCTGGAAAATCTTGGTCAGCTAGGACTAAGATCAGGACCACCTACCTAGCCAGGACTCTGCAGGAGTGTTGAGGGAATTGGGTCTTATTTTTGTTATTTTTCCAGTTAATTATGCAAATGGGTACCTATTTAGTGCACTCGGCATTCAAATTAGATTAAATTGTAACAATGAATTGCATTCCATACTGTTCAGTGAAGAGAAAACAGTAACTTACAAGAGTTACAAAGTATTCACACAAACAGGACATTCTCTTTATTCTGAATCCCTTATATTTTCTTTACTTGGATTTGAAACTCTATGGAGCCAGACATGCCCTTTGTATACACCTCCCTGTGTGTTTCATCCTAGAGTATGTATTGAATATACCTTGATACACTTGCATATCAAGAAAATGTTAGCTGTGCTGGTTATATGTTGAATATAACTTGATACCCTCCATAATCCCAGGTTTCACTTTCACTGCCTGATGCTGGGACATACTGAGCCAGTTTTTCACTAGGGAGCTGGACCCATGAAGCCAGGAGACCTGGTAACCAAGGGTTGTATGACACACAAAGCCCTGTCAGTTACCCTGATCAGTATCACACGTCATCTTAGGAACTTTCTCTAAGTCAGAATCCTCCATCCCACGTTGGGCTGCCCTCCTAATGACTAGAAGACTACTTCATCTTGCTAATGATGAACTGGGGTTGGGTTTCTTATCATTTTTATTTCCTGGAGCCCGGTAGCCACAGTTTCATAGGAATCAAATGAGAAAAGAGGGCAAGTCAGGTGGAATTTTCCCAGCCTCTGTTTTCTTTCCAAGTGCAGATTCCCTGTCTGGGGTCTGTCCGTAGCAGCCTGCAGAAATTTTGACCTGAGTAAAAGAGGAAACGTTGTGCTCAGAGGGACTGCATAGTTATTCTAGGAGAAGGTGCTCTGTAGTAACCACAAAGCCCTGAGTATAAGTGGCTTATTAAAGCTCATGTCCTTTCAGGCAACCCTGGAACTCTTCCTCCCCAGCCCGTTTCTCATGTCCTCTCCCTTTCCCCTCTGGCAAGGACTTTCTGGCATAGAACATGCTCTGTTCTCCTAGAAAGTGGTCAGAGCTTCTTTTTCATTCTGAACATAGATTTGCATGGTTTAAAAGATAAATCCAAAAGAGTAAATTGGAATAGACCTTCTGGAGGGAAACTGCAATATGTATCAAATCCCAAAAAGCAATTACATTTGGGGGAATTTATCCTGAAGAAACAATCAAGCTCATGCATAGAGGTCTAAGTGCAAGGATATTCATCATGGCCTTGTTCATGTGAAAGTAAAAACAATGAGATTCCAGAGTTACTGCTGAGTGGGGTCAGGCAACACCTCTCCCACCTTATATGCACCAGCATCCACTAGTTTCAGAGGCTAAATACAAGGCTAACTGAAGAGCTAAAGGGCCTCTTGGGATAAAATATTTAAAACCATGTCTTTTTTTTTTTTTTTTGAGGTTGAGATATAGGCAGACATATCTGGTGAATGTGGCTCTGGTTAATGTGCTCTGGTGAAAACCAGATGGTGGTAATCCTAAGGTGAATTGCATCAGAAAGGAGAAAGTAAGCCCCTGGCTTAGCAACAGGGCCTCATCATTAGAAGGAAGCAGTGGTTCCAAAGACAAAGTGTTGGCTGGTACCCCGCACTTGAATCAACCCCTCTACTAGAAAGGCGAACTATTCAGATTTGCCTAGGATTGAGGAGTTTTCTGGGATATGGGACTTAGAGAGTTAAACCAGAAAAGTTCCAGCAAACTGGTCATTCTGCCCTTTATTAGGGAGGTGTGGGTGGCCACTCAGAGAAAGTAGTTATGTGAGAATTGATAGAGTGTATAACAACAGTGGACACATTGGGCTGCAGGCACCCTCGCTGTGGGGTCCCAGCTGAGCATAGCGAAGATATCTTTTCCTTTTCACTTTGTAGGGCTTATATAGCAGAAGAGATTGCAATTTTGAAGTGCAGTAATGGACACGTTTGGAACGGCGGGTTTTCAGAACATGGTGATCAGGTCAGTAGTACAACAACAGGAGCACAGTGCCAGGCCAGAGCATGTCCTGTGGAACTTGGGGATGCACTGCCTTGGTTCAGCTGGCCAGAGGCGCAAGCAACAGGAAAGATCCATGGACACACGTAAGCACCTGGGGATAATTGGAAATACTGAAGGAGGAAAATTCTGAAAATGATGGAAATTGGACCACTAGAGATATTAAATTGGAGGAACTAATGTTACTATATTTGTAGTTACTGGTTAGTAATGCCTGGGTCACATTTATGAGAAAAACATTAAAACAACTATTTGATAATAGGAAATTGATTAAATAAATTATGGTATTTATAGTCATTTGGGATAAAGATATAAATGAGTGTATACACACACACATACAGACATATATGAGAAAGAGATGTAAAGACAGTTACAATATTATTGAATGGAATAAAATTAGCATGTAAAATATGGCCCTATTTTATTACAGGATGTCTACATTTTTAAATTTAGATGCATGTATATGGATGCCCAAAAGAGTCCAGAAGATTAACAACTAAATAGACTCTGCATAGTGGAATTTGGGGTCACTTACATTTTTATTACTGTTTATCTCTGAATTTCTCTAAAAGAGCATGAATAACTTACATAACACACAAACACACACACATGCACTTAAACTACTGGCACATGCCAGACAGCTGCAGCTTTCTAACAACCTTTCATTAAAAAGGCATCATATCTACAATTTTAAGATGTGTACAAATTGAGCACTTTATACTTTGAATAATATATTCATAAAGAACAAATCACCTTTAGGCCTGAGCTAAGTAGTACATGCCTTTTGAGGCACTGGGGGAAGAAAAGTATATATCTCAGTTCTCATGACCATCTAGGTTTAGGAATTGGCAAAGAAAGAAGTTAGAATTCCTTTTTCATTCTGTTGGCAAAGGTTTCTTCCATGCCTGAAATTGCATGACTACCAGGTCTGGTGATCTGGATAAGAAGAGGCGGCACTCTAGCCTGCATGGCACACAATGGAAGCCTAACAAGCTTGGCAAATAGTGAGGGGCTCTGGGCAGAGCACAGGTACAGGTAGGGGTCTATGCGGGCTCTGCCTGGACAGGAGCCCTAATATCTGTGATCTCTTTGCAAGGCATGGACATAAAGCAGGTATTTCATATGTCCTGGTTGCATTTGTTAAACAACACCAACAATGAGCAGATGCTACAAGCACTTTATTGTGTTCCCTATGCTAGGTATTTTGCATGACATTTTACGTATATACATGTATATATCACCTGTCTTTTTAGCACACCTATAAAATGGCATTACTCCCATTTTAAAGATAGGAAAACTGAGACAGCCCCCTTCCCCCAGCCCCGGCCAGGGACTTAATAATTGAATCAGCACTCTGTGATCTGCTGATACTATGCAGTGACCTTTGTAATCCTAGGTTTGCCAGGCTTTTATGTTCCTAGCCCAGAGAAGTAACCAAAGGAGAGTAGCCAAGAAGCTATTTTGGAAAAGGCCTGTGCAGGCATTCTCTATTAGGATGCTGTGCCCCTGCTCACTGATGGCTCAGACAGTGGAAATTAGAGGACCCAAAAGCTCCTCTGCTTGTCATCTGCAACATGTCTTTATTGTTGATGAGCAGAATTCAGAGCGCCCAAGAATTGCATACTTAACAGAAGCTCATCCAAACCTATTTGGTCTGGATAATGGGCTGGAAATCAAGCTCTTGCTGAGAGTTTCTAGTTCAATCAAGTCAGAAAATTACATGAATCCCAGTTTTTAAAATACATATGTTTCATAATATGATTGAAGGAGTACCTTGGTCTTGAGTTTTTAACCAGCTAGCCCCCATTTCTGCCACCTTTACCTAGCATCAAAAAATTTGCAGGGATCTATCCTACAAAATTTAATTGTAATCAAGCTGCCAAGAAAGGAATACTTGCTTAAGGTACTTGGTCCATCAGAGGGTATCAAAAGACAGGCTGACTTCATAGAAATATAGAGAATTTTTATGTAAAAGTGTGCCCACTGAAGTATTTGTTCCAATCTTGTTTTTTCTTTTTTACTGCAGCACTTTCACAATGACATGTTCCTGGGGTCTAATGTCCTCACATAACAGACGAAAATTTGTTTTCGTCTCTTAAAGAATTGAGAATTGTGTACAAAAACCTTACATAAATGAAAAGGATGAATACATTTACAGGTGTAAATGCAAACCACTTCCAACTCAAGGCAAGCCATGGGGCTCTGGCAGGAAAACATCAGGTAAGAAAGGAAACTGAATCTGAAGGCTTGGACTCCTCCAACCCTCACAGGCCGGCAAGATACACAGGACAGCTGGTTCAGTTTTGCCAGCCTCTAGAGAAGTCCTGAAGCACTCAGTTCTGAGACATTAATACCTGCACAGATCACGAGACTGTTGGTCATGCAGATTCACCAACCCCTAGACTTCTCCTCCAAGAGCATGTTCTCGCCTCAGCCAGAAAGTGATCGAGCCACACGTACTAAGGGTTTACATCAAAGATAGGTACAGGGTGTTAAACAAATACCAAGGGAACAATTACCTTGCATACAAGGTCAAAGTCAGCAGCAAATTCTATAATCCAGTGCTGATATTAGATACAAGCTTCAAGGACCAATTTCTTTTCAAAGGCTTATTCCAATTTTGTGAGGTTACCATGTGGTGTATACATTTGCCTGGGGCAAATTTATACTTCTGGATTAACTCATGCAGCAAATGCTATGCATCTGCTCATAGTCCATTTAGAAGCATTTGCAGTGGATGATGGAGGGGCCAGCTCGTCACACTCCTTTGCTGATCTACCTCAGCTGGAGGGAAGACAGGGAGGCTAGGACAAAGCCACCAATGCCTTCTGAGTACTTGCCCTCAAGGGGAGTAGTGATCTTGATCTTCATGGTGCTGGGCACCAGGGCAGTGATCTCCTTCTGCATCCTGTCGGTGATTCCTGGGTATATGTTAGTGTCACCAGACAGCACTGTGTTGGCAAACAGGTCCCTGTAGATGTCCACATTACATTTTATGAAGTTGAATGTGGTCTCATGGATGCCACAAGGTTCCACGCCCAGGAAGGAGGGCTAGACCCTGGAACCTCTCATTGCCAGTGGTAATTACCCGGCTGTCTGGAAGCTACTAATTCTTCTCTGAGGAGGAGCTGGAGACTGTGGTGGCCATCTCTTGCTGGAAGTCCAGAGAGAGAGAGCACAGCTTCTCCTCGATATTGTGCATGAGTTCCTGCTTGGCTATGGAGGTGAAGCTGTAGCCTTGCTCTGTGAGGGTACTTGTGAGGTAGTCAGGTCCCAGATAGCCAGGTCAGATGCAGAATGGCATGCAAGAGAATGCAGACCTGGTAGCAGGGCACCGTGTTGCTGACCCCATCACCAGAATTCATCACAGTGCCAGTGGTGCTGCCAGAGGAGTGCAGGAATATCACAACCTGGATGGCCACCTGCATGGCTGGGGTGATGAAAGTCTCTAACATTATCTGTATCATCTTCCCATGAGTGGCCTAGGGGTTCAGGGAGGCCTCGGTCAGCAGAACCAGGTGCTCCCCAGGGTGATTTGCAGTTGGCTATAGAAGATGTGGTACCAGATCTTCTCCATGTCATTGCAGTTGGCAATGATGCCGTGCTCAGTGGGGTGCTTCAGGGTCAGGATGCTTTGCTTGCTCTGGGCCTAGAAGGAGTCCTTCTGGCTCATGCCCATCATCATGCCCTGGTACCAGGGGTGCCCAATGATGGAGGGGGAATACGGGTTGGGGGATGTTGTGCCCAGCAAAGCCAGCTTTGCACATGCTGGAGCCATTGTCAATGACCAGCCCATGATCTCTTCTTTCACTGCCTTGGCCAAGGAGCCAGGTGTCCCAGCTGGGAGAGAAAGTGGAGCATTGGTAAGGCCAGTGATGAGTGAGCCTATTAGAGTCTTTAAAAATACTGTTTGTAGAAACTATAAATCGAAACACAGAAGCTGCTGAAAGTAAAACCTTCCCCTCCTTTCCCCAAAAAGGAAGGAGGAAGGAAAGAAGAAAGGAAGGAAGGGAGAAAAGAAGGAGGGAGAGAAGGAAAGAAGGAAGGAAGAAAAGAAGGAAGGAAGGAAGAAGGAGGGAAGGAAGGAAGGAAGGAAGGAAGGAAGGAAGGAAGGAAGGAAGGAAGGAGGGAAGGAAGGGTTAAGAATGTAGTCAACCGTATAAATAATGGCCCCTCTCATAACTATAGATAATTTTTCTCTGTATCAAAGGTACTAAATTATGTGAAAAGCCACCTCGTCTACTATGTACAAAGGAGGAGGGAATGTAAAACAGAAGAGAAGATCATACTAGTAATTCAAATTCCTTAAGTGATGAGGATTTCTGGAAATATCAGTAAACAGAATCATGTTCTCCAAAAGGCTGAGCTTTCAGTTCAAAAACCCTGTAAGAGCCTCTTTTTGGATCACCTGGTGAAGAGCTGCGACTTGGGTTGGAGTCAGCAGTTTGGAAGCCATAAAGTTTTCAATCTAGGCCGGGCACAGTGGCTCACGCCTATAATCCCAGCACTTTGGGAGGCTGAAGCAGGAGGATCACAAGGTCAGGAGATTGAGACCATCCTGGCTAACACGGTGAAACCCTGTCTCTACTAAAAATGCAAAAAATTAGCTGGGCGTGGTGGCATGCACCTGTGGCCCCAGCAACGCGGGAGGCTGAGGCAGGAGAATTGCTTGAACCTAGGAGGCAGAGGTTGCAGTGAACGGAGATTTTGCCACTGCACTCCAGCCTGGGTAACAGAGTGACAGACATTTCATCTGTCAAAAAAAAAAAAAGTTTCCAAACTAGGCATTTCCCATTTCTTATGGCCTAGTTGGTATGTCTAAGGAAATTTACACAGGGGCTTCAGTTCCTCATGGACCCTAAAACTATTTGCAAAATTAACTCTAGCCATTTAGTTTTCTGAAGCTACATGAACCACACTCACATTTACTTAGGCCACTATGTCCTACCTTATATTGTTCTCTCTTTACTTTTTCTATTTTTTAAAATCAGCATTTACCTATAGGAAAGACAATCAGGTCTTCTCTTGCCCTGAATTCAGGTCCTTCAAAGCTCTCAAGAGAGTTACAACAAGCAGAAATCTTAGTGATGAAGTTATTGCAACCCCTCCATTTTACAGGAGAGGAAACTGGGATCATAAGTATGAGACTTATCTATAGTCACAGAATGATTTTCTGCAAAACATAAATCAGTATGCACGGTGGAAAATGACAGGTCTCTGAAGTTAAACAGACTGTATAAGAGTCCCAGTTCTACTTGCTGTCCTTGTGGCCTCAGGCATAACCATGTAACCACAATCTCTATAATGTCATCCACAAAATGGGGATAATAAAATATATATTAGGGGTTGTGTGGACTGGGCTAGGACAGGCTTTCAATAAATGTCCGTTTTCTTTCTTTAAAATACAAGACACCAAAACAAGTAAAATATCCAAGAGATTAAGATGGACAAATTTCCCAACTTATATTAGACCACGTGAAAATGAGGTAGTACTTCTATTCTTAGTTGACCTCTGTAATTCTTTTAATTTTCTTAAAACCCTGTATCTCCATAGGAGCTCCCTGAAAAAGAAATATTTCCACTAATGAAGAACATAGAGTTCTTATACTTCCCTCTTGGTTCCTGGGAAGTGGGTTTCCCTCACACTGTGAGAGTACAAGGACTCCTTGACATTGGCCTAGATTACTTACGATGTCGCTCAAGGTCCAGAGGATGGGACCCTTGAGTTTGATGAGCTTCACATAGTAATGATCAAAAATCAGGCTGAGCACTTGCTATGGAATCAGGAAAATTACCAGATGGATGAACTGGTGTGACTATGAAACATAACCTGATTTTGGAAGTAAGTAAGAAGAAAAGAAAGATACTGGCAATAATGCCCTGTAAACATCACTTCCAATCATAACCTTATATATATATATACATATATATATATATACATATATGTATATATATATATGTATATATATATACGTATATATATATACACATACATATATATATACGTATACATATATATATATATATATATATATATACACATACACACACATCTCTAAGTAGCAGGAGAGTGATGATATCAGGAATAATAAGTGACTTAGGCTTCAAAGAGACAAATCATTCCTGCACAATAGCTTTTTTTTTTTTTGAAAGAGTTACGAATAGATAAAGGGGAAATTCAAGAGATATAATATATCTTATGTTGGTAAAGATATGATCTGTCTCAGAAAATTTTATTTGCAAAATTAGCTACAAGATCACAAAGAAAGGTTGTTGATAAATTGCAAAGTATCTGGTCATAGGGAGCTGCAGAGATGGCTGTTGAGGATGCTCTTATTTAACACCTTCATCATTAATTTGGAGGAGGGAGTGAAGCTCTTGCTGTGTTCATAAAAATTGCAGTTTATACTAAATCAGGACGTGGTGTGAACACTGATCAGCCAGAGACTGACACAAAAGGGTCCCAAAAGGGGAAAATTGGACAGACGCAAGAGCTGACTGAGGAAAGCGTTTTAAGGTATGTTTTGATTTACCTTTCTTCACAGTGAACTGAGTTAGCAGGGCCATACAGACTTGGAGGAAGAGGTGGACAATGGAAAAGAATCTATTAGGTACTCGTGGGGACTAGTATTTGGCAAGGTTCCACCCTGTGCCAAATTCTGCACTCGGACTTCAACACTCTGTGAGTGGGTGCTCAGAGGAGACTCAGAGATGTTATAAATCCCAGAATAGAAAAGGAACTCAAAATCTTTCATAATCTGGTCATTACCCAGTAATTATAATATGACATCAATTTGACTCCCTTGACTTCTAGGAGTGATACGGTTTGGCTGTGTCCCCACCTAAATCTCAATTTGAATTGTATGTCCCAGAATTTTTATGTGTTGTGGGAGGGACCCAGGGAAAAGTAAATGAATCATGGGGGCCAGTCTTTTCCATACTATTCTGATGACAGTGAATATGTCTCACAAGATCTGATGGGTTTATCACGGGTTTCTGCTTTTGCTTCCTCCTGATTCTCTCTTGCCACCACCATGTAAGAAGTGCCTTTCATCCTCTGTCATGATTGTGAGACGTTCCCCAGCCACATGGAAGTCCAATTAAACCTTTTTTAACTGTAAGTTAAAACTTACTTATTAACTTTAAATCCAATTAAAACTTTTTCTTTTGTAATTTGCTCAGTCTCAGGTATGTCTTTATCAGCATCGTGAAAACAGACTAATACACACAGTAAGTATAATTTGATTAAAATGTGACTCCCTTGACTTCTAGGAGCTTGGATTCCATAGTAGCACAAAAATCCCATGGCAGATGATCAACTGTGTTTACTGACATATGTCTGTATACAAACAACATATACAAAACTAAACTTATTTTAACCTTTGTAATCAATATGGGGGAAATGAAGCAAGGTTCTAAATGAAGTATGGCAGATAGCTCGAGGGAGGGATAGTGGATAGCGTTCCTGTGACACAACTTGCAACCACATTTGATTGAGAGAGTTCACAAATCACATTAGAAGAGGGTAGCTGATGATTTACTGTTGTACTGAAGTCCCACAGAATTTTGAAAACAAACCAAGAGAGAGCAGGTTTGTCTGAGATAGTGAAGAATGTGAAAGAGCAGTGGACTTGGAAATAGTCCTGGCTGTTCCTTAACCAAGCCAATTCAGGAGAGTCACTGAGCATCCTGAGCACTGGTGATCTCATCTTTTAAATGAGAAAGGTGGGTTAGTCTAGGAGTCATGAACTCCAATTTCTTAGGGTCCAGATAATGTAAACATGTAAAGTTTCCATAGGTGGTGGTGGGTCTTGCGGGTATTGGACAGTTATCACACCAATTTTGGGAATTCAAAACTTGGAAAACTTTGTACTGTTTACATGAAACATCTTTGTTCATGGGTGATATGGTTTGGCTGTATCCCCACTCAAATCTCATCTTGAATCTTGAGTTATGGGAGTAGCTCCCATAACTCCCGTGTGTCACAGGAGGGACCTGGTGGGAGGTAATTGAATCATGGGGGCAGGTCTTTCTCATGCTGTTCTTATTTTTTTTTTCTTTGAAGCCTCACACACTTTTATTTCCCCCATGGCACAAAAGATGGTTCTTCCACCCCTCTGGGATCCCTGCTGAACACACTGTTCTGGCGTTAATCCATAAAAAGAAAACTAGTGACACCTCGGCAAATGGTCCATGACTGCAGATGCCAGCAGCCCTGTGGGAAGGGGCCTCCAGGCAACACAGTCACACTGTGCTGGGAACCTGGATGGGCCCATCACTGGGGTCACCTTCTCCTCCTTGGGGTGGGCTCTGCAGCCCTGACAGCTGTCTGTTCCTCTGGCTGATATTGGAGGGAGGCCCATTCAGAAATCCCCTGGAATTGGTCACTGAAGCCCCGCCCCCCTGCCACCTCTCGAGCCAGCTGGGAAGACTGCCTGTCACTCATGTCCCCAGTGACACCAGCAGTATAGGCGGCCTTCACCATTAGGTCACAGTGAGAAAGTGAAGCCTTCTGCAGTCTTTTCCCAGCCTCCTAATTACATCAAGGGTCAAGAGTGTGGGTCTTTATGGTGGCTCTGTCACTGCTAATCTCTCTATTTAAGGGAGGAGGGTGGCCCTGGGCACAAAGCTCGCAGCAAACAATGTGAGTCCATGTGGCCAGAGCACCCAAAAGCTAACATGTAGTCAGGGGTTCACGTGTGTTGTGCATGTTTTTTAGAGTTACTTGCAACTTATCACAGGTGACGTTGATTTTAACTGCGGCAATGATTAATATGTCTTCTAGGAATAAATGTACTTCAAAAAGAAGTGAGTTGATTTAAAGATTCAGGTCTTAAAATAACAGTATAGGTGACGCTAGATTGCCACGGTGGTCTGCGTACACTGAAAGTTGTTCTAAAAATGCCAGAAGCTGCTCAAAGTGTGGGGCCCCTTCCTGACCAAGAGGCACCCGTGTTCCCTTCTCCTGCAGGTAGGGACCAGGCCTTGGTTTTCACCAGGTCCCCTTCCAGGGACCCCACCCAGAGCAGCAGCGGGGGCCTGTAGGGTCATCAGGAGTATCCTGCAGGGCCCATGGGCTCAGGCTAGCTGGGCTGTCTCAGGTGAGGCATGGAGTGCCCCTAAGCCTGGCTCTATCCCGAAAGGGCACCTAAGCCTGAACAGAGCCGGTGCCTGCAAAACCTCCGGGAAGGGCTGGGTGTGAGTGAGCGTTTGATACACAGTGATGGCTGTCAATACGGTATGATCCACACTGGATGCTGAATGAGGAACACAGAAAGGAAAAGATCCCCCTAAACAGTCCAATCAAACATCATGAAATACTGCGTGCTAGGTCTCAACGTCTCACGGGCACATCCCGGGTCGTCCGGCCGCGGCTGTCCGCTCCTGGTTTGCACACTTTTTTAACGGCCTCACTCATCTGGTTTCCTAGACAGCAGTGGGCGGGAATGATCACTGACAGCCCCTCCAACAAGACGGAGAAGAGGAGGAGTCTGGGCCATTTCATACCAAGAGAAACAGCCCACAGAGATCAACATCCCCGTGGGCGCCAGGGGGTCCCGGCTACGAGCTGAGCTGCTTCCCATCCTAGTCTGTCATGGAGCGGTGGATGATTCCAGGCAGCTTTCTTCACCTCTCCAAGCCCCAGTGTTCCCATCTGCTGCTGACACACGTGTTTCCACGGTTTCATACTGCTGAGCTGCAGGTGCATTTGGGCAGCCCTCAGCCTGGCTGTCATGGGTTTGCAAGCCCTCCCGGCAAGGATGCAGAGGGCGAGCAGCCCAGGAAGTCTCCTTCCAGCCCCTTGCGAGGCCTCGGGATACGGAACTGCTCAGTCAAGATGCTCAGGGCCATGGTGGGACCCTGCTCCGTGTGGCCTGTGGCAAGCAGCCTCTCTCTCTCCAGGAGAGGGTCTGTGCAGCCGAGATCCATAGACACCAGCTGGTTCTGCTCTTTGAAGACTCTGCCCAAAGCCAGGGTGCTGGCCTGGTAAATTGCTGGTTGCCTGGACTGTTCTCGTGGTCCTTCCCATGCTGCTTTCATGAGTCTCACAAGTTCCGATGGTTTTATAAAGAGGAGTTCCCCTACCCAAGTCCACTCGTGCTTGCCACCACGTAGATGTGGCCTTGTTCCTCATTCGCCTTCTGCCATGATTGTGAGGCCTCCAAGCCACGTGGAACTGTGAGTCAAGCCTCTTTCCTTTATAAATTACCCAGTCTTGGATATGTCTTTGTTAGTGGTGTGAGAACAAACTAATGCAGTGGGCAAGATCATCATCCCATTATATTATTGTATTCCCAAGGAAACAAAGGAAAGAGAAAGTGGGAGTGGATACAGAAAAACAGACAGCGATGAAGAAAGCAGCATCCACAGGAAGGAGTCCCAGAACCCAAGTTCAGTCTGTTCCAAATTGCTGAGAGTCACAAACTTGGAAAAGCAGAGTTATCCAGTCACTGCAGAACTTTACACCAGTGCTATCCAGTAGAAATGAAATGTGAGCCACAAATACAATTTTAAATTTTTCAGAAGTCATATTTAAAAAGTAAAAAGAAACAGGTGAAGTAATTTAATGCTATATTGTATTTAATGCAATATATTTAAAAATTTTGTTTCAAATATAATAAATTTATACATGTCAATGAAACAGTTTATATTTTTTTGTCCTAAGTCTTTGAAATCTGGTATGTATTTTACACATGCAGTATATCTCCGTTTGGACTAGCCACACTTAAAGTGCTTTATAGCCCCACATAGCTAGTGGCTATAGTATTGCACAGTGCAGGTCTAGAACAATCAGAAGAGAGAAAGGGAGGTGACCCAGAGGCTAATATAAACATCTATGGTTTAGAAGTCAGGTGTGTCAGAGAAGTACCAGGAAATGTGTTATTGAAAAAGATAGCAAAATCTACTGTATTTATTATTTTTAATTTATATATAGTAAAATCCACTCTTTGTGGTATACAGTTCTACAGATTTTGATAAATGCAGAGTCATATGGTAGATACATCACTCAGAATAATGGACACAAAACAGCTTCATAACACTAAAATATTCCCTCCTGCTGCTCTTCCGTCATCAAATCCTCCCACAACTCCTAATTCCTAGGAACTACTGATCTGTTCTTTATGCGATAGCTTTGCCCTGTTCAGAATGTCATATAAGTGGAATCATAGAGTATATAATTTTTTGGGTCTATCTTCTTTCACTAAGAAAAATGCATTTGTGATTCATCAGTATTGTATGATTCAGAGTTTGTTTATTATTGTTGTAGGTAGTATTCCATTGTATGGATAGACCAGTTTGTTTATGGACATTTGAATAATTTTCAGCTCTTTTATAAAACCCAGTTTATAAATTTATTCATTTTTTAATGGATCATGCTTTTGGTTTCTTATCTAAGAACTTTTTGCATAACACAAGATCACATAAATTTTCTCTTTGATTTTTAAACAAATTTTATAGAGGTGGGTCTATGATTTATGTTAAGTTCAATAAAAGGTGTGAGGTATGGGTCATTTTTTTTCATATAGACATCCAGCCCCATTGAATCCCCCTGTATTGTCCTTCCACTTTTGTTAAAAATCAGTTGCCACATATTTATGAGTCTATTTCTGAAATTTTAGTCTGTTCCATTAATCTATATGCTCATCCTCTTACCAAAAACTTACTGTCTGGATTACTATAGCTTTACGGTAAGTCTTGAAATCAGCTACTGTGAATCCTGCAACTTTGTCCTTTTTCTAAATTGTTTTGAGTATTTTAGTTCCTTTCCTATTTTATACGAATATCACAAATAGCTTATCAATATCAATAAAAGATTCTCCTGGGATTTTCATTGGTATTTCTTTGAAGCTCTAAATCAGTTTGGGGAAGAATTTCCATGTTAGTAATATTTAGTCCATCTATAAAACAGAGTCTATCTCTCCATTTCTTTTAATATTCTTTGATTTTTTTAAAAATAAAAGTATTTTGTGCTTTTTGAGATACAGATTCTGTACTTGGTGCTATTATAAATGATATTACTGTTTTTAAAATATAAAACTCTAATTTTTCATTATTTATATATAAAAATACAATTGATTTTTACATAATGATCACATACTTTGAAGTCTTGCTAAACTAACTTATTCTAGGACTTATTTTGTAGACTCTTTGGGATTTTATGTTTAGGCAATTATGTCATCTATGAATAGTGCATTTTATCTCATTATTTCTGATTCATATGCCTTCTATTTTTTCTTTATTGTCTTGTTGTCCTAGCTAGGACTTCTAGTACAATGCTGAATAGGAAGAGAAAGAGAGGAAATTCCTACCTTGTTTCTGATCTTAGGTAGAAAACATTCAGTCTTCATGTGTGTTGTCAGCTGCAAGCTCCTAGTAGATGCTTTTTATCTTGTTAAGACAGTTTCCAGCTATTCCAAGTTTGCTGAGAATTTTAAATCATAAATAGATGTCAAATTTTGTCAAAAAAGTATAATTTATTTTGAGAATTAAATAATTACTTTTTGCTTTCAGTATTTACTCTTTTACCTTTTAGAAGATTTAAAAGAAAATATAAATGTATTCCATTCCACAGCTCTCAGTTTTTTATATAGCCAAGTTTTGTCTAATATCATATTTCTTCTGCCCGAAAACCTTTAGAAAATTACTGCAGGATAGATATGCTAGCAAAAAATAATATGTTTTTGTTTGTCAAATAAAATCTTTATTTCTCTTTTATTTGTAAGAGATATTTTTCCAGGTGTAGAATTCTAGGTTGACTTATTTTTTTCTTTCTGTTCTTTTGTCACTCCAATGCCTTTGGGTTTACACAGTTTCTGACAATAAGTCAGCTGTACTTCTTATCTTTGTTTTTATATGAATTTTGTTTCTCTCTCTTTCTCTCTAAGCTGCTTGTAAGGTTTTCTTTTTTTACCCTTTGGTTTTGAGCAGTGTAGGTATGATATATCTAGGTGTGTGGTATTTATCTTGTTTGGTTTCTCCAAACTTCTCAAGTCTGTGATTTCATACCTGTCATTAATTTTGGAAATTTTTCAGCTATTATTTCTTCTCTTAGTTTCTCTCTTCTCTTTCTAGGATTCTAAGTACACATATGCTAAATCATTTGACATTTTCCCACAGCTCTGAGATGCTCTGTTCTCCCCCAACTCCCACCATTAGTTTCCCATTTTGTGTTTCAGTTTTGGTAATTAATGTATCTTTGGCTATTGACCTATCTTTAAGTTCATGGATCCTTTTCTCAGCTGTATTGAGTCTACTCTATTGAAGGCATTCTTTATCTATCACTGTGGTTTTCTTATCTTAAGAATTTCCATGTAACTTTTCCTTATAGGTTCCATCCTTTTGCTAAAATTACTCATCTGGTCTTGCATATTGCCCCCCTTCTCTTTAAGAGCCTTTAACATATTAATCATAGTTATTTTAATTCCTGTCTGAAAGTTCCAACATCTGTGTCATATCTGAGTCTGGTTCTGTTGTTCACTTTGTCTCTTTATAGTGTGTTGTTTTTTGTTGCTTTTTCACCTGCCTCATACTTTTTTGCTGAAAGCTGGACATTTTGTGCAGAATAGCAGACAGTGAGATAAATAGTTTTATGTCTAAAAATGAGTGTATCTTTCCTAGGCCTTTAATGTGGAGTTTTAAATTAATCTAGTCTGAGTTGAGCTGTGTTTAGGGTTTATTGTTGCTATGGCTACTCACAGTGCACCATAGGCTTCAAATTCCTCTATTAATGACTTGTGCTTGCGGGGAGCTGGCTCAACATAGGATTTTTCTCAATGTCTGCTTCACCCTTAGCATTAGATCATCCCTTTTTACTGTATCTCAGAGAGGGTCTCCTTCCACATTCCCGCAATTCACTAAGAAGAGCTACACCATTCCTTAATACGTGTTAGCCTGATGATGATGACAGTGGTATTCTCAGTGGTTTGAAGTGTCAGACTTAGGTAATCACTATGTTCCTGAGTCTCATGGGTTTTCACTGCTTTCTCAAAGCTTCTTCACCTCCCCCAAGTTTAGTTTTTTGTTTTTTTCTATTTTTTTTTTTCCATCCTCAATAGGTTTTTTTCAAGAGTGCTTAAAGTGTTTGCTGTCCTTCTTCCCACAGTGTAAGACTGTTGTTCCATAGGGTTCCATAGAGGAGGTAGGGGAAAGGGATCAGGGAGAAGGGAATCCTCCCTTTCCCATAGCCCTGCATTCACCTCCCGCAGGCATGGCCTTCAAGGGATGCTTTCTCAAGACTCTCACCATTATTTTTGTGTGCAACTACATGGTAAGATTAGTGGAAAAGTGGCTGAAATATCCACTTATATCTGTAGCCCTGGAGTTTCTCTGTTCTCTCCATTACTAACCTACACACAGATTTTGCAAATATATACTCAGTTTTTACCAATTTGTTAACAAATTTAGCTAAGTTATTCTTACAAGTGTTCAGCTTCATATGTCCTAGGTAAGAAAATGTTCTCACTTCATCTCTTTTCACAAGCAACTATCATTCCTTAGCTCTCTAACAGGGTAAATGAAAGTTGTAGATTGTCTGGGTTTGTGTGTGTGTGTGTGTGTGTGTGTGTGTTTGGTGTGTTGTTGCTGTTGGGTTTTTTTGTAAGTGTACTACTGATGCTCTTTCCAACTTCATGCATCTCCAGTGGGATAAGAAGTCTCCCTCTTTTCCTAGGATGAGACAACGATCAGACTCACCTGTATTTGAGACTGGATCCCTTTCTGTCCTTCCATGTGTTTACCTTTTCTTTGATAGCATTTACAGGGATTTGGAATTAAAGGTCCTGAAGGAGAACAGAAAGATATACTCTCATTGAGGGTAAAATGATGCTGCCTTCCATGTTGATTGGAATCTTTTGACATTTGCTATTTTGTATATTTTCTATTATTCTCCTTATTAAGTCAATAAAATCTTCAGAGATTCTCTTATGTTGCGAGAGTCTGAATTGCTTCATTACAAATTTATTTACCATTGATAACACTTCACAGAAGCTTTTCTAAACCACATTTCCCATTTCAAAAGTATAAAGCCAATAGGCTATTCTTTTATTTCAAGAAAGAAATCATTCAATTAGTAGTATGTCAGATGAAAGGGACACTTTGAATTGTAGCATTATTCTGAACGTATGAAAAGCAAAGTCTGCACCTGTCATAACTATGGGATGAGACATGAATATTCTACACATTTCTGATTAATCAAAATCCATGCAAAAATATCAGTCAGATCAGAAGAGTCAGAACAGATCAGACGACATTTAGCTTATCTGTATTGTCTGGGTATCACACAGATTAGAATAGAAGCCAATGTGATAGTGTGGGAACAAAAGACTTGTCAACCTGACAGTATTTTAAACACAGAAACAAATGGAATCTTGCAAACCAATTCTGATTAACTCAATCTGACTCTGCCTTGAAAAGCATAATGGTATTTTTATGATTTTAATATGGTTATCAGCACAGCTCTTCTATTCTGAGGTATCGAGACATATAATCTTCAGGTAGTGGAAATAACATCTTCAATTTGAAAATAACATGGACTGCAGTATGCCAGCCACATAAAGAAACCACAGGGCAAACTTATTTCTGTTGTGATTAAAAGCTCACTTGAAAGGACCTCTTTGCATATGGAACTTTTCTGAGCAAAGGATAGAGGACTTCGTTGTCTTCAAAGAGCTTCAAAAGATATACAGAAAAAAGCACGTGCAAACTAGGAAATCAGATGTGCGAGGTAAGGAGGTATTAACATTTTGCACTTAGATGATACCTAGCATCTCCAATCCCTTCTCCTTGGCTTCTTCCTTTCAGAAAAATCCTTTTAGGTAGAAAGGGGCAGAAAAAGTCCTGACCTGACTTCTTGTTTTGCTATTGTGCTTAGGGAGGCAAAAGACTTTGAAATACTGGATGTTCATAGCCGGTGGTGGAGGATGCAGAAGTGGGGGCAGCTACAGGAGAAGATCCCCTAGTCTGGTCGTAGGGGGCATTGTGGTGGGCAGATGTGGCCGTGCATCCTCAACCTGACTAAAATGCATTGTGGAAACAGCTTCTATATCATGCCTTATACTGTCATATCACCCACTTGAAGATTAAACCTCATACACTCAGATCAGGAAGGAAAGTTGAACACACATAAGCATGTTACATGCTTTTCCTCTCCTCTGTCTCCTGAAATTCAGCTCCATTCGGTTCCTACAGCCCATTCTTCAGGGAGCTGGCAGCCTCCCTCCCTCCAACAATGCACATTAGCATTTCTGATAGAAGCACCTGCAAATCTTCCCACCCTGGTTAGCAGAGGGTGAAGTGGTCAGCTGCTCAGTAAGGCAGTCTGTACACTTTTTAAAACAAATTCCATCTCTGCCAAAAGCTATTAATTACTTCAATAAAAACAATTCTTTCCTTTGTTTTTAAGAAGATAATAGCTTTGAGGACAATACAAATTTTAAAATCCACAATTTGTTCCATTCAAAACCTATTAGCCATCTGAGCAACACATGAGCTTTTTTCAGGCTTCCACAACGTCAATATCACAATAGCTTTTCCAAAGCTAGTAAAGATGAAATATTCTCACCTGCTGTGTCTTCTGTTTTCAGTTAATTAAACCCTTCCCGTTTTTCAATTTACTTTTTTAAATATCCACAAACATCATCCATTGGCAAGCAATGGAAATAAATGTGTGGTGTTATAGCATTTACAGAGCAGAGCCAATGCTTCTCGTCTGAAACTCATTGATCACTTCTCTATTTGAACTTGCAGTGAAATTTCACTTGATAAACCCACTGGTAGAATTTTTTTTTAAGCTAAGACATTTTAGAGTCAAACTTACCACAAATTCTCTGGATAAGAGATCCATTTTAAAAAGAATTTATCTAATTACAAACTGAAAAATCAACACTTAGATTTATAACAGAAGTGAGGTCAAACTATTCCCCACAAACTGGGAAGCAGGCAAATACAGATAATCAAACTTATGGGAGCAGAAAACCCTTCAGGAACCAGTGCCAGAGTAGGAAAACCTTAACTGTCATTGATGAATTGCTAGAAGCTCAGCGCGGACAAGTCTGAGAGTTAAAAACTCCAGGGGAACCAAGTAATCAGGGGCCCCCATGCTTTTATAAGTTTTATTTCCTGGAGCTCTACCAGGTGAGAACACAGTTAATATGAGAGAAAAATCCCCTCATATTTCCAGCAATGGGAAGAGAAAAGAAACCATTGTGAAATATACCAGAGTATTCTGTTCTTAACAAGGTCTGTCCTCAAGAGAAACTATTTAACCAGAGTTTAACATGCTGGGGTTTTAATAAAGTCTATTGGACCTCACAGAAGGGAAACACTCAACTCCCGCCCACTCTAGCCGTCTATGTGAAAGAAGCAAAATATCCAACTCCAGTCCTCTCTAGCCATTCTGTCCCATCTAAATGGGGTCGGGGCGGGGGTGGGGGGGGAGCGGGGGAGGAAGATTGAGAAGCACTTGTAAAGTTTACAATCCAAAGGCACAGTCTTATGAAAAGACTGAGAACTAATCACAAAACTTCTTTCCTCTTCTAGACCTTACCACTACATTACTAAAGGCCCATTTATAGTAGTTTTTAAAATCCAGTACATCATGTCTTATTATCAAGAAAAACTTCCAAGGTGTACTAAAGAACAAACAAACAGTTTGGAGAGAAAGAGTGAGCATCAGAATCAAACTCATGTATAGCAGGAATGTTGGCAATTATCAAATTTGGAATTAAAAACAACTATGATTAATCTACTAAGTACTTCCTGTGGTTTGCATGTCCCCTCCTAAACTCATGTTGAAATTTAATTGCCATTGTCATGGCATGAACAGGTGGAACCTTTAAAAGGTGATTAGGCCAGGAGGGCTCTGCGCTCATGAATGGATTAATGCCATTATCATGGGAGTGGGTTCCTTATTACAGGAGTGGGCTTCTGATAACAGGTTACATTTGGCTCCCATTTTCTCTCTGTTTCATGTGCTTACTTGCCTTCCTGCCACAAGACGATGCAACAAGAAGGCCCCCGCAGATGGACAACACCATCCCCTTATACTTCCCAGCCTGTAGAACCATAAGCAAAAAAAACAAAACAAAAAAAAAAAAACCTTTTATTTGTAAATTACCCAGTTTGTGATCTTCTGATATAGCAGCAGAAAATGGACTAAAATAGAAAATTCACAACAAGAAATATGACTGTTGCTGTAACAAATACCTAAAAGTGAAGAAGCAGCTTTGGAACTGGTTCATGGGTAGAGGCTGGACGAATTTGTAGGAGCAGTTTATAAAATACCGGTATTGCAGTAAATGGTGCATTAAAGGTGATTCTGATGAGTGCTTCAAAGAAGAGGACATCTGTGAGAAAAGTGAAATTTCTTAGAGATTACTTAAGTGGTCATGATCGGAATGTTGGTGGAAATGTAGACAATAAAGGCCATTCTGATGAGATCTCGGTGGAAATAAGGAACAAGGTATTGCAAACTAGAATAAAAGCCATCCTTGTTACATAGTTGCAGAGAACTTGGAAGAAGTGTGTCCATGTCCTAGGACTTTATTGAATGCAGAACTTAAGAATGGTGAACTACAACACCGGGTGGAAAAAATAGCTAAACAGCAAAGCATTCAGGCTGCTGTGTGGCTACTTTTAACCACATACAGTGAGATGCAAGACAAATGACTTAAAGATGGAACTTATAATTAAAAGGAAGGCAGACCAGAAAGATTTGGAAAATTCATAGGCTAGCCATGTTAAGAGGGAAAAGGTCTATTTAGCAGTGTAAATTAAGGGTGTGACCAAGCAATAGCTTGCTAAAGAGATTAATCCAGAACTTAAAGTATAATAATAATAATAAAGAAATAAAGCAATTTAACAGTCCAACCCTTACACACACACACACACACACACACACACACACACACACACGAATAGAAGGAAACCAGATGCTATTCATCAAGACAATGAGGAAATACCCTGAAGGCATTTCAAAGATCTCAAAGGCTGCTTTTCCTCAACAACACAGGACCAGAGTTCTAGGAGGGCAGAATGGATTGAGAAAAGAAGCCCAGGGCACTCTCTAGGGATTTACTGCCCAAAGCTGCCTCTGGACTCTGATCCTTACATTCCAGTGTAGCACTCCTTGGCCAACCCAGCCATGTGTCAAGTGGGCCCAGGTGTGATTCAGCCCACTACTCTGAACGGTACAAGCAGTAAGCCATAGCGGCATTCACATGATGCTGACTCTGTAGGCATCCATAGTCCACAAACTGTGGAGGGATGGCTTCTCACACCTAGATTTCAAAGTATGTATTGGACAGCTTGTGGCCTAAGCAGAAAATTTCCACAGGAACCTGCCATAAAGAATCCCCAGTAGGGTAACACCTAGTAGAGCTATGGGAGTGAGACCACCACCAATATCCCAGAACTGTAGAGCTACCAGTGTGCAACTCCAGCCTGGGAGACCTGCAGAGAAGAGATTCCAACTCAAGAAAGCTACAGCACATGGGCTGAGCCCAGCAAAACCCATGATGTAGAACTGCTCAAGGATTTGGGGGTATAATTCTTCCAGTGTGCCCAGGATCCAAGACAGGGAGTCAAAGGAGATTATTTTCCAACTTTAAGATTTACTGTTCACTCTGTTGTGTTTTGGACTTACTTGGGACCTGTTACTCCTTTCTTCTTTCTTGTTGCTCTCTTTTGAAATGTGAATGTGTATCCTATGCCTGTTTCAACATTGTATTTTGGAAGTAGATAACTTGTTTGGATTTCACAGGCATAGAGCTGGAGGGAATTTGCCTCAGGATAAATTGTGCTTTGAGTTTGATCTATATCTGATTTGAATGAGACTCTGTACTTTGGACTTTTGAGTTGATGATGGAACCAGTTAAGAAATGAGAAGCTGTTGGTATGGAACAAATATATTTTTGTATATTAGAAGAACACGAATTTTGGGGGGGGGGGCAGGGGTATAATACTATGGTTTGGATGTCCTTGACAAAACTCATGTTGAAATTTAATTGTCATTGTGATGGCATTAAGAGGTGGGATGTTTAAAAGGTTATTGGGCCATGAGGTCATGGATTAATGCCATTATCATGGGATTGAGTGAGTTATTGTAGAAGTGGGCTCCTGATAAAAAGATAAGTTTGACCTTCATTTTCTTTCTGTCTTACAAACTCTCTTGCCTTTCCACTTTTTGTCATGGGATGATACAATAAGAAGGCTCCCACCAAATGGCCAAGCAAATGCTGGGATCATGTCGCTGGACTTTCCAGCCTCCAGACTCATGAGCCAACTAAATCTCTTTTCTTTATAAATTAGCCAGTCTGTGGCCTTCTGTAATAGCAAGAAAAATGGACTATGAGAGGGATAGAATGAATAAAATAGATCCCATGCAAGAACAGATGGGCAAGGTAGGCAGAGATGGAAGTTCTAAGAAAGAACCCAAAAGAAATACTAGAGATCAAAAACGCTGTCACAGAAATTAAAAATGCCTTTGATGGCCATATTAGTAGACTACACATGGCTAAAGATTCTCTGAGCATGTTGATATCTCAATAGAAGCCTCCCAAACTGAAAAGCAAAAAAGAAAAACAATGAAAGAAAAAAAGAGAGACTATCCAAGAACTGTGGGACAACTCTAAACAGTGTAACATGGTGCAGTGAAGATACCAGAAAAAGGAAAAAAAAAAAAGAATAGAAGAAATACTTGGAAAAAATGATGACTGAGCATTTCCCTCAAATTAATGTCAATTGCCACAATGCTCCAGGAAGCTCAGAGAACACCAAGCAGGATAAATGTCAAGAAAAACTACATCTGGGAACATCTTTTTTAAACTACAAAAAATGAAAGGTAAAGAAAAATTCTTTAAAAAAAAAAAGCCAGAGAAAATAAATATCTTACCTATAGGGAAGCAAAGATAAGAATTACATCAGATTTCTCCTGAGAAACCATGCAAGCAAAAAGAGCAGAGTGAAATATTTAAAGTTTTGACAGAAAAAAAGACACCACCTTAGAATGCTGTACTCTGTGAAATTATTCTTCAACAGAGAAAGAAAAATAAAGATGTTTTAGACAAACAAAAATTGAGAGAATTTATTGTCTGTAGACATGCCTTGAAAGAAACGTTTAAAGACTTTCTTTAGAAAGAAGGAAAATTATATAGTTCAAAAACTTAGAACCAAATAAAGAAAGAAAGCATCAGAGAAGAAATAGGTGAAGGTAAAATAAAAACATTATTTTTCTTATTTCTAATTGATACAATAGATAACACATTGTCCAAATTAATGATAGCAACAATTTCTAATTGATACAATAGATAACACATTGTCCAAATTAATGATAGCAACTATGCATTTGTTTAGGTATCCTTATGTGTGTATAAATATATTTATGTATGTTTATGTAAAATGAATGACAGCAATGATATAAGAAATGGGAGGGATGAATGAGAATTATTTTTGTGTTATAATGTATTCACACTACCTGTGAAGGGGTACAGTGTTTTCTGAATGTGGACTTGGATTAGCTATAAACTTAGGTTGCAAACTCTAGGATAACCACCAAAAATGAGTAAAAAGGAAAGTATAACTGAAGCGCTAAAAAGGAAAAGAAAATTGAATAATATAAAATGCTTAACTAAGATGATAAAAGGAGTGAAAGAATAGGAACAAAGAACAAAGGCAACACATAGAAAACAGTAACAAATATGGTATATGTTAATCCAACTATATAGCCACTTCAAATGTGAATGGTAAATGCACTCATTAATAGGGATTGTCTGAGTGTATCAAAAAACCATATACACTTTTATGTTGTCTACAAGAAACCCTCCTTAAATATAAAGACACATATAAATTAAAAGTAAATGGGGAGAAAAAGATATACTATGTTAACACAAATTGAAAGAAAGTTAGAGTACCTATATTAATTTTAGACAGAGCAGACTTCAGAGTATGGAAAGTTATCAGGCATAAAGGCAGGTATTGCATCATGATAAAGGGGTCAATCTCCAAAAAGACATAACAATCTTTAATGTGTATGCACCTAACAACAGAGGGTCAAAATATGTAAGGCTAGAACTACAAGAAGGAATAGATAAATCCACTATAATAGCTGGAGACTTCAACACCTCTATATCAGGAATAGACCATTACAGCAGGCAGAAAATCAGTAATGACTTAATATAACTCAATAATATCACCAATCAACTGGATATAATTGATATCTGTAGACTACTTTATTCTACAATAGCAGAATACACATTCTTCTCACACTGAACATTTACTAAGATAGTCCACATTCTGGGCCATAAAATACACCTTAACAAATTTCAAAAAACAGAAATCATATACTGTCTGCTTTCAAACCACAATGGAATTAAACTAGAAATCAATAACTGAAAGAGAGCTCTAAAATCCCCAAATACTTGGAGATTGAACAACACACTTCATAGTAACAGATGGATTAAAGAAGAAATCTCAAGAGAAGTTAAAACATTTTGAATTAAATGAAAATTTTAAAACTACTTATCAAAATGTGTGGGATACAGCAAAAGCAGTGCTTGAAGGGAAATTTAGAGCATTGAACACATATATCAGGAAATAAGAAAAATCTAAAGCCAGTAATTTAAGTTTCCTTAGGAAACTTAAAAGAAAGATCAAATTAAATCCAAAATAAAAAAAAGTAATAAAAATGAGAGCACACATCAATGAATTTGGAAACAGGGACTTAATAGGTAAAATCAACAAAACTATAGACTGTTTCTTTGAAAAAAATTAAGAAAATTGATAAGTTTTGAGCCAGGCTAAGAAAAAAGAGAAAGGACACAAATTACTAGTATCAGAAATGAAAGAGGGAACATCACTTCAAATCCTCTGGACATTAAAAGAGTAATAAGAGAATACTATGAATAACTCTATGCTTACAAATTTGATAATCTAGGTGAAAGGAACCAATCCTTAAAAGACACAATCTTCTAAAACTTACACAAGAAGAAATAATCAATTTGAATATGCCTATATGTAGTAAAGAAATTCATAACTTTCCAAATCAGAAAGCGCCATGCCCAGATGGATTCACAGGTGAGTCCTACCAAATATTTAGGGAAAAAAATACCAATTATCTCTAATTTATTTCAGAAGACGGAGCAGAGGAAATATCCCCTAGCTCTTTATGAGGCCAGTATTACCTTAATACCAAAACCAGGCAGACGTTATAAGAAAAAATAAAAGCTACAGACCAATATCTCTCATGAGCACAGATGCAAAATATTAACAAAAGGAATTCAACATAAAAAAATTATACAACAGGTAGAGATCCAAGATGGCTGACTACTAGCAGCTCAGGATTGTAGCTCCCAGAGAAAGTGCACAGAATGAGAGGACACCACACTTACAGATGAATTTTTGTTGCTCACGGACCAGGAGATTCCCAGCAGAGGAGTACCATTGGTCGCTAGTGCGACTCTTGTGGCCGGCGTGGCGGTTTTGCCAGTACCCCGGCATGGCGGTTCTTGGTGCAGAGTAAACGGGACTGGGTCCCATTTTTGTCAACGTTTGGAGCTCTGGGAAGGCAGATTTGCCTGTTTACCTGATTGAAAAAGGGATTCAAGAGGGAAGCCAGACCTGAGATTCCCGGGCAGAAAAGCACCACGAATCTTAATGCCTCTGTTTTAGTTGGCACAGTGGGTTGCTCAGATTTCGGCGCTGGGAATCAATAAGTTGGACGTCCACTCAGAGACCTAATTTGAAAGTTGGCAATTACAAACGACAGGTGGATAAACTTACAATGATGGGCAGAAACCAGCGTAAAAAGGCTGAGAATACTCAAAATCAGAATGCCTCTCCTTCTACAGGGTATCATAGTTCCTCATCAACAAGGGAACAAGGCCTGATGGAGAATGAGTGTGATCCATTAACATAATTAGGCTTTAGAAGGTGGATAATAAACTTTTCTGAGCTAAAAGAACATGTTCTAGCCCAATGTAAAGAAACTAAGAACCTTGAAAAAAGGTTTGACGAAATGCTCACGAGAATAGACAATTTAGAGAGGAATATAAGTGAATTAATGGAACTGAAGAA
>CAUYLG010013437.1:0-74539 GCA_963573385.1 Cacajao melanocephalus
ATATGTCTTCTTTTGAAAAGTGTCTGTTCATATCCTTTGCCCACTTTTGGATGGGTTTGTTTGTTTTTTTCTTGTAAATCTGTTTTAGTTCTTTGTAGATTCTGGATATTAGCCCTTTGTCAGATGGGTAGATTGCAAAAATTTTTCCCATTCTATTGCTTGCCGGTTCACTCTAATGATTGTTTCTTTTGCTGTACAGAAGCTGTGGAGTTTGATTAGGTCCCATTTGTCTATTTTGGCTTTTGTTGCCAATGCTTTTGGTGTTTTGGTCATGAAGTCCTTGCCTATGCCTATGTCCTGAATCGTTTTGCCTAGGTTTTCTTCTAATGTTTCTATGGTGTTAGGTCTTATGTTTAAGTCTTTAATCCATCTGGAGTTAATTTTAGTATAAGGTGTCAGGAAGAGGTCCAGTTTCTGCTTTCTGCACAGTGCTAACCAGTTTTCCCAACACCATTTATTAAACAGGGAATCCTTTCCCCATTGCTTTTGTCAGGTTTGTCAAAGATCAGATGGTTGCAGAAGTGTGGTGTTGCCTCCAATGCCTCTGTTCTATTTCATTGGTCTATATCTCTGTTTTGATACCAATATCATGCTGTTTTGATTACTGTAGCCTAGTAGTATAGTTTGAAATCAAGTAGCATGATGCCTCCAGCTTTGTTCCTTTTTGCTTAGGATTGTTTGGGCTACGCGAGCTCTCTTTCAGTTCCATATGAAGTTTAAGGTGGTTTTTTCCAGTTCTGCAAAGAGGGTCATAGGTAGCTTGATGGGGATAGTGTTGAATCTATAAATTACTTTAGGCAGTATAGCCATTTTCACGATATTGAATCTTCGTAACCATGAGCATGGAATGTTTCTCCATCTGTTTATGTCCTTTCTTATTTTGTTGAGCAGTGGTTTGTAGTTCTCCTTGAAGAGGTCTTTTACATCCTTTGTTAGTTGTATTCCTAGGTATTTTATTCTCTTTGTAGCAATTGTGAATGGGAGTTTGCTCATGATTTGGCTCTCTGTTAGTCTGTTATTGATGTATAGAAATGCTTGTGATTTCTCCACATTGATTTTGTATCCTGAGACTTTGCTGAAGTTGCTTATCAGTTTCAGGAGATTTTGGGCTGAGATGATAGGGTCTTCTAAATATACAATCATGTCATCTGCAAATAGAGACAATTTGATTTCCTCCTTTCCTAATTGAATACCATTTATTTTTTTTTTTCTTGCCTAATTGCTCTGGCTAGAACTTCCAATATTATATTGAATAGGAGTGGTGAGAGAGGGCATCTTTGTCTAGTGCCAGATTTCAAAAGGAATGCTTCCAGTTTTTGCCCATTCAGTATGATATTGGCCGTAGGTTTGTCATAAATAGCTTTTATTATTTTGAGATATGTTCCTTCAACACCTAGTTTATTGAGAGTTTTTAGCATAAAGGGCTGTAGAATTTTGTCAAAGGCCTTCTCTGCATCTATTGAGATAATCATATGGTTTTTGTCTTTGGTTCTGTTTATGTGGTGAATTACGTTTATAGACTTGCATATGTTGAACCAGCCTTTCAACCCCGGGATGAAGCCTACTTGATCATGATGGATAAGCTTTTTGATGTGCGGTTGCAATCTGTTTGCCAGTATTTTATTGAAGATTTTTGCATCTATGTTCATCATGGATATTGGCCTGAAGTTTTCTCTGTTTTTTTGAGTCTCTGCTGGGTTTTGGTATCAGGATGATGTTGGTGTCATAAAATGATTTGGGAAAGATTCCCTCTTTTTGGATTGTTTGGAATACTTTCAGAAGGAATGGTACCAGCTCCTCTTTGTACGTCTGGTAGAATTCAGCTGTCAACCCATCAGGACCTGGGCTTTTTTTGGTTGGTAAGCTATTAATTGCTGCCTCAACTTCAGCGCTTGTTATTGGTCTGTTCAAGGTTTCAGCTTCTTCCTGGTTTAAGCTTGGGAGGGTGCAAGTGTTCAGGAATTTATCCATTTCTTCCAGGTTTACTGGTTTCTCTGATAGTAGTTTGTATTTCTGTGGAATCAGTGGTGATATCCCCTTTATCATTTTTTATTGCATCTATTTGATTCTTCTCTCCTTTCTTTTTTATTAATCTGGCTAGCAGTCTGTCTATTTTGTTGATCTTTTCAAAAAACCAGCTTCTGGATTTATTGATTTTTTGAAGGGTTTTTTGTGTCTCTGTCTCCTTCAGTTATGCTCTGATCTTAGTTATTTCTTGTCTTCTGCTAGCTTTTGAGTTTTTTTAATCTTGTTCCTCTAGCTCTTTCAATTCTGACGATAGGGTGTCGATTTTAGATCTTTCCTTGCTTCTCATTTGGGCATTTATTGCTATAAATTTCCTCCAGACACTGCTTTAAATGTGTCCCAGAGATTCTCGTATGCTGTGTCTTCATTCTCGTTGATTTCGAAGAACATCTTTATTTCTGCCTTCATTCCATTGTTTATCCAGTAGACATTCAGGAGCCAGTTGTTCAGATTCCATGAAGTTGTGTGGTTCTGAGTTAGTTTCTTAATTCTCAGTTCTAGTTTGATTGCCCAGTGGTCTGAGGGACTGTTTGTTATGATTTCCATTCTTTTGCATTTGCTGAGGAGTGATTTACTTCCAATTATGTGGTCAATTTTAGAGTAGGTGCAATGTGATGCTGAGAAGAATGTATATTCTGTGGATTTGGGGTGGAGATTTCTGTAGATGTCTATTAGGTCCACTTGGTCCAGATCTGAGTTCAAGTCTGGGATATCCTTGTTAATTTTCTGTCTCATTGATCTATGTAATACTGATAGTGGAGTGTTAAAATCTCCCACTGTTACTGTGTGGGAGTCTAAGTCTCTTTGTAGGTCATTAAGACCTTGCTTTATGTACCTGGGTGCTCCTGTACTTGGTGCATGTATATTTAGGATCCTTAGTTCTTCTTGATGCATTGATCCTTTTACCATTATGTAATGCCCTTCTTTGTCTCTTTTCATCTTTGTTGGTTTAAAGTCCATTTTATCAGAGACTAGGAATGCAACTCCTGCTTTTTTTTTGCTCTCCATTTGCTTGATGAATCTTCCTCCATCCCTTTATTTTAGCCTATGTGTGTCCTTGCCTGTGAGATGGGTTTCCTGAATACAGCACCCTGATGGGTCTTGACTTGTTATCCAGTTTGCCAGTCTGTGTCTTTTGATTGGGGCATTTAGCCCATTTACTTTTAAGGTTAATATTGTTATGTGTGAATCTAATCCTGCCATTTTGATGGTAGCTGAATGTTTTGCGTGTTAGTTGATGCATTTCCTTCATTATGACAATTGTCCTTACCATTTGGTGCATTTTTGGAGTGGCTGGTACTGGTTGTTCCTATCCTCGTTTAGTGCTTCTTTTAGGAGCTCTTGCAAGGCAGGCCTGGTGGTGAGGAAATCTCTCAGCAATTGCGTGTTTGTAAAGGATTTTATTTCTCCTTCATTTAAGAAGCTTATTTTGGCTGGATATGAAATTCTAGGTTGAGAGTTCTTTTCTTTAAGGATGTTGAAAATTGGCCCCCGCTTTCTTCTGGCCTGTAGGGTTTCTTCCGAGAGATCCACTATTAGTCTGATGGGCTTCCCTTTGTGGGTAACCTGATCTTTCTCTCTGGCTGCCCTTAGCATTTTTTCCTTCATTTCAACCCCGGTGAATCTGATGATTATGTGCCTTGGGGTTGCTCTTCTTGAGGAATATGTTTGTGGTGTTCTCTGTATTTCCTGGACTTGTATGATGGCCTGCCTTGCTAGTTGGGGAATTTCTGGATAAAATCCTGAAGAGTGTTTTCCAGCTTGGATTCATTCTCTCCGTCACATTCAGGTACACCAATCAAACGTAGATTAGATCTTTTCACATAATCCCATATTTCTTGGAGGCTTTGTTCATTTCTTTTCATTCTTTTTTCTCTAGTCTTGGCTTCTCATTTTATTTCATTGAGTTGATCTTCAATCTCTGATACTGTTTCTTCTGCCTGATTGATTCGATTATAAAACTTGTGTATGCTTCGTCAAATTCTCATGCTGTTTTTTTCAGCTCCATTAAGTCATTTATGTTCTTCTCTAAGCTGTTTATTCTATTTAGCATCCCATCTAACCTTTTTTCTAGGTTCTTAGTTTCTTTGCATTGGGTTAGCACATGTTCTTTTAGCTCTGAGAAGTTTGTTATTACCCACCTTCTGCAGCCTGTTTCTGTCAATTCATCAGATTCATTCTCCATCCATCTTTGATCCCTTGCTGGTGAGGAGTTGTGATCCCTTGGAGGAGGAGATGCAACCCGGTTTTTGGTGTTTTCATCCTTTTTGTGCTGGTTTCTTCCCATCTTAGTGGCTTTATCTACCTGTGGTCTTTGTAGTTGGTGACTTTCAGATGGGGTCTCTGCGTGGACATCCTTTTTGTTAATGTTGAAGCTATTTCTTTCTGTTTCTTAGTTTTCCTTCTAACAGTCAGGCCCCTCTGCTGCAGGACTGCTAGAAGTCCACTCCAGACCGTGCTTGCCTGGGGATCAACCTCGGGGGCTGCAGAATAGTAAGGGTTGCTGCTAGTTTCTTCTTCTGTTATCTTCGTCCCAGAAGGGTACCTGCCAGATGTTGGCCTGAGCTCTCCTTTATGAGGTGTCTCTTTGTGAATACAGGGGTCAGGGAGCTGCTTGAGGAGACAGTCTGTCCCTTATAGGAGCTCAAGTGCTGTGCTGGGAGCTCTGTTGCTCTGAGCCTAGCTACGGGGCAGGTACCTTTAAGTCTGCTGCAGCAGAACTCATAACCACCTCTTTTCTCAGGTGCTCTGACCTAGGAAGGTTGGCTTTATTTATAAGTCCCTGCCATGTTGTTGCCTTTTTTCATAGACGCCCTGCCCCACATGGAGTAGTCTAGTCACAGTCTGCCAGCAGAGTCATTGCTGAGCTGCCTCAGGCTCCGCCCAGCTGCTGTGTGAACTGCCTCAGTAGCAGCGGACGCCCTTCCCTCAACTGAGCTGGACCCTCCTGGGTTCGCTTGCTGCGAAACTCTCAATCAAGAGTATTTCAGATTGCTTGTTTTGTGGGGGTGGGACCCGCCGAGCCAGATCTCCTGGCTCCCTGTCTCAGCCTCCTCCCTTTCAGTTGAATGGGCAGCTGTGTCTCCCAGTCGTTCAGTTGAAATGCCCACCCAGATTTGTGTGGGTTTCTGTGTGCCAACCTGCAGCACCAGCCCTGCTGAAAACTCGTGGCGCTTTTCAGCCTAGGAATCTCCTGGTCTGTGGGCAGTGAAAACTTGTTTGGAAATGCAGTGAGCACTCACCCTTTGCGTTGTTCTTGCTGGGAACTGCACTCTGGGGCTGTTCCTGTTCGGCCATCTTGGATCCTCTGGGAATGACTTTTAATAGGTATGAGGCTTCTCTTCTGGATGATGAAAATTAGATTGTAATTATTTATATATATACACAACTCTGCAAATATATAAAAACAATGGAATTGTACACTTAAACAGGTAAATTTCATGGTACAGGCATACCTCAGAGATATTGCATATGTAGTTCCATACTCTACAACAAAGCAAATATTGCGTTAAAGCCAGTCACACAAATTTTGTTTCCCAGTACATATAAAAGTTATGTTTATACTATACTCTAGCTTATTAAGTGTGCAATAGCGTTTTGTCTAAAAACAACAATTTACATGCTTTAATTGAAAACTACTTTATTACTTAAAAATGCTAACAATCATGTAAGCTTTCAGCGAGTCTTCATCTTTTTGCTGGTGCAGGGTCTTGCCTCAATGTTGAGGGCTATTGGCTTATCATTCAGTACACTACAATTTACTTCCAGAATTTTGTTAAATTCTCCAGCAATCTTGTGATGGAGACATCATTATGCTCTCTGTTTACAGGTGAAGAAATGAAAATTTAGAAAGAAGTACTTGGCCGAAGCCTCCTGTGCCTCGTTGGTCATATGCCACTGTTCCCACCAAGACAAAGTCAGCTTCGGCCTCACAGGTGACCTTGTGCACTCCACTAGTCTCTACCTAAAAGAAGTAAAAGTCTTATTTGCTAGAGAAGCATTCAGTCTAATATAAGAAATAATATAGTCAAGCAATTAAATGAGTTCTCTTTACAGTTAAATCCAAATAAATATCAACCTAACGTAAATTTAGATACCCATGCAATGTTCCAAAGTGTCTTTTTCCATTTTCTTATCCCCTGAAAAAAAAGCATATTTCTTTATCTTGGCCCAGTGTATTGTCTCAACATTTGCTGATTAGCTACTACAATTTATAGTATGATAGCCCTTGAAAGTCTTCTTCCCCTGTTTTGGACATTTTTATCTTACCGTAGGATAAATTTGAACTCACACCAAAAAGAGGCTGGTAGACATTCTGGCATTCTTCATATCCTGGATTATTTTTAAACCTAATTTATTTAATATTAACTTGTTGTTTTGCTCTTTTCCTTTGCTTAAATTTAAGTTGTTTTCAATAGCATTAAGGTTTTATATAACTGCAATTGGTTACTTCTAAAAAAAATTTTTTTTAAATAAAGCTTTCTTTGCAATTTAGATGTAGGAATATTTGAAACAGGACCAGGGGATGCACACTCAGTCAAACTCATCAAAGTCATTGTAAAATAAGAGAATATCTTGCTGTTTTTCAAGGATAGCTTGTCTTACCAAGAATGGGGTTTTCTGCCTATGTGTTATGATGTCTCAAGGGTAATACATCTCATATAGTCAGAAGGGTTCATAGGTTTTTGTTTTTTGTTTTTTGTTTTTTTTCTTTGAGACAGAGTTTTGCTCTTTTTGCCCAGGCTGGAGTGCAATGGAGCAATCTTGGCTCACTGCAACCTCTGCCTCCTGGGTTCAAGTGATTCTCCTGCCTCAGACACCGCAGTAGCTGGGACTACAGGCATGCGCCACTACGCCCAGCTAATTTTTTGCATTTTTAGTAGAAATGGGGGTTTCACCACGTTGGCCAGGCTGGCCTTTTAACTCCTGACCTCAGGTGAGCTGCCTGCCTTGGCCTCCCAAAGTGCTGGGATTACAGGTATGAGCCACCGTGCCTGGCCATAAGTTGATAGTTCAGAATCACAGCACCTTTCAGGGAAGGGATAGATTGATAATCTTGTGTGTTTAAGGAAATAATATATTTAATAAATTCACATGCAAAAATAACATCTGTTATCACTGATTGGGGAAATTTAGTAGAAATGCAGAAATTGAAATGACATTAATTTGGCCACATTGGAGAGGCTCAGCAGAAGAGACTCATGTTTAGATACTTTAAAATGTAAATAGTGCTCATCAGGGGATATAGCCTCACTTCACATAACATGTTTTCAGATAAGCAAGTGGGGGAAATTTCCACTAATTCTATAGGGGCATAATTAAAAATAATTAGGCAGAAAAAATCCCCTCACTTATTTTATTTTAAAGCTTCAAGGAAAAGACAGAGATGGATTTTGCATTTCCAGAAAATGGTGAGTGTGTAGTACAGGCTTGAGATCGAAAGTCCCCAGTGATGTAAGCTTCCTTCTTCATGTATACCTGCCAATTTACTTAAAAAAAAAATGCTTACAATGGACTGTCTCCAGGGAAGAGAAGGGTATGTGCTTAATGACTCAGTCCTTGGCAACCATTAATAAGTATGCTAGTTAGAGGCAATCAAAGAGCATAATATGCATACTGCAAACCCAGGAAAATACTAGTTTGGATAGATAAATAATAGACAGAGAGATAGACATCTTATGGTGAAATGAAAAAGTAAGCAGAATGGCAATCACCCTGGCTTTTGCTGCAGTAACAAATAATAACCAAATCTCAGTGCAAACACATGTATTTATCGCTCACATTATAGGAGTGCAGTACGTTGTTTGGGCTTGTGCCAACCATGGCTGGGCTCTATGTCTTCTGAATCTGGGAACCAGGTTAAAGCAGCAGCCACTATTTGGAGCATGTAATACTAAGAAGGGCAGAGGATTGAGGGGGCAGAGCCACTCCCCACAAGGGCATTGCAGTTTTCTGCTGGGACATAGCATGCTTCTCATCCACTCATATTCCATTGGCAAAGCAATTCCAAAGTCAGTTGGTGAGGAAATTGATTGCACCACAAGAAAACATGGCAAAGGTGGAGAGGAATAAAGAACTATGAACAACTAAGTTTATCACACCTGAGAAATAGAAAACAGTAAAATAATATGACCAAATGCACATTTTTAAAGAAAATATGATTGTTAAACACGTAATTTAGACAGAAAACTCCTTCTGCTAGTGGTAGGTGGACCCAATTTTACAGGGCCTGAAACATATGCAATCTTTATGATCATCTTTAGAAAAATATGGTCAAATACTAATAAAAATTAGAGAGTTTGAAGCTTAAATTTAATTAGCTTCAAGGTAAATTTGATTTGGTTTTCACTTTAAGTAATGTAAGAACAACCTAACTTTATTCATTAATAAAATTTTGTTAGAATATATATACCTCACCTCAAAACTTGAATTAGTACTGTTCTTTTAAAATAAGATACTGTAGTTTTTTTACATAAATAGAGAATCAGTTATTTGTTTGGACCTAAGAACATGATAAGATAATCTTCTGGCCTCTTGAGGCCACCTAGGTCACTTAAAAACTACAAGGGAGGTAGGAATCACTGGATGTCCTTCTCTGAAGAAACCTATGTATTCAAATTTTATTTATCTAAAGAATCCAAATTGGCTGCTATTGTTAAATATATGATGACCTGCTTTGTGATAGTATTGTAATGAGTATGTTTAATTTTGGAAAAAATATTTGCCACCCACCCCTGGATCCAGAAGATGGCTGATGTTTAGATGCAAGATTTTTCCTAAGAATTCATGCTTATTTTTTCAGCTAACATTAAACATAACTGATTTCATAGATTTTCTAGACTTCTAGATATTATTGTTGAGAATAATGGAGTAAATTATGGATGATGTGGTTTTTAAAGCCAGGTGAGCTGACAGTAAACAATAAGAGGGTTAAAATGTGGTGAGGCTCATTCATGATAGGTCCAGATCCAGTCCGTAGGATAAGACATGAGGAAACATTGAAAGATGGAGGCCAGAAAGAGCCTGCGCCCCAAGTCTCTATCATTCTACTCTTTACTTGGTGCGGTAGGCAGGATAATGGTTCACAAAGAAATCCACACCCTAATCCCCGGAACCTGTGACTACGTTCCCTACATGGCAAAGGTACTCTCTAAATGTGATTCAGATTATGGACTTTGAGATGGGGAAATTATCCTGCAATATCCAGGTGGGTTCAATCTAATAATGCAAATCCCTGAAAACAGAGTCCCTGTCCTGGCTGTGGCCAGAGAAAGAGATGACAGAAGAGTCAGTGAGATTGGACCTGCTGAGCTGGCCTCCAGAAAAAGCAGAGCCCTGCCGACACATTGATTTTTGTCTCGTAAGATTCTCGCTGAACTTCCGACCTACAGAACTGTAAGTTAATAAATCTGTGTTGCTTCAAGCTACTACATCTATGGTAATACACTTGGTGAAGCAGGGCAATGAATCACCCACTCTGCCATGGTCCAACAGGCATTCTTTTTTCAACCCAGTTTATCTCTTTCTGTTTCCTCAACTTGTGTTTGTGAAGTGACATTTTAGGTTCTCTTAGTCTGATTATTCTGCATGAGGTAAAGTGGCACAATACTCTTTGACAAACCTATGAGTCATATTCTCCAGTATGATCAAACTGTTTGCAGCAGATCAGGGAAATTATTTTGGAAGTACATTTATTTTCTGTTGATACAGTTTGACAATTTGGTTTGTTCATATTGCTGAAACTGAGCATATAATGTTAAGTTCTTCTATGGTCTTTGAAATGTGGACATATTTGAACTGTTAAACTGCATTCTGATTAAATCCACTTAAACTTTGTTGTAATGCATGCTCATGTTTTTATTATTGGCTGGACAGACTGCTGTGCAAAACAAGTATCTGTCTAGCTCCAAAGGGGATACTCAGGAAGAAACCGTAAGAGGAGCCCTTAATTAAAAACAAAGGCAAGTCATTTGGGGGAAGTTAGAAAAAGATATAGTCTCTGCAAAAGCAAGTGATGGACTGATTCCAAAACATTGTTTAAAATACTTTAGAAACAGTTATTAATGAGGTGAGAAAAACAGTCACTTAAACTATTATGAATGGGCTTTTTTGCACATAAAATAGGCTGGAAATGGATTCAAGGAGGTGTGAAAGTGTGATAAATAAATAGACTAAATCTACTGAGGAGGAACAGAAGTCCTCCTGGAGAAAGACACTGTGGAAGAATAAGGCCATTTGCCAAATAATGGACCAGAATGATGAACTTCATATTAATTGACATTGTAAAGTTATTATATAATATCTAGTATACTTTAATGCATATTCATTTTTTCAACATCAAAGGATTTAATGATGTTGAGAAGAATATTTAGCATTCTCACAGAGCTTAATTTCTGGATCTCAGCTGTTCATCACTGAACAAACAGGATGTGATACTAATGGAGCATCACCTTGCCCAGAATATTGACTATTAATAATATACAGTCATTGAGAGGAAGCACCAGTTTATGGACACGATTTAAATACTAGAGATTGGCAAAAGAGAAGGTTGTGTTCCTAAAGATGTTTATTCATGTCAACTTTCTTTCCACTATAACCCAAGTAGAAGCAGTAAGAATATATTATGAATTTCCTCCTGAGAGATAGCTAAGTGCACTGGACTCGATGCCAGAACACCTGGGTTTCAGTCTCCATTCCTCTGCTTCTGGCAATGAGAACACTAAGAGGCCTCCCAGAGCCTGGTTTCTACCTGATAAACACAGATAATATTACCTATTTTTGTCTGATTTCCAAAACGAGGTAACATGATATACTGTAACATGAAAGTGCTTTGTAAATTTTAGAGAGTTGTATACATTAAGGTCCGTATATTAGGCTTTAAAAAATAGTATGTAAATCATTGAAATACCACTTCAGCACAGATCTATATTGTTATAACTTTTGATAGAATTTTATCAAAACTTAATCTAATTATAGTTTCATGTTTTGGTAGTTATCATCAACTTAGGTTATGTGTGTTTACAGTGATGTTCATTGCACGTAAATATTTGGAAAATAAATGTTGTCTTCACAGTTTTATCTAGAGCTAGCCCTTGTGACTTTTACTTTGTTTCTGAGTTCTTTTGTAGTTTTTGTTGACAGTCAAATCATGTCTTCGTTAAGGTGCTAAATATTAAATTCAGTAATCTATCGACCAGCAAATATTAATCACTTATTATGTGCATGTTACTATACAAAGTACTATTCAGTAAACTCAGCATAATGAACAGTTTGATTTTTTTTCCCTCTTCTAAATTGACTAGCTCTTTGTCTGAATTAATCAAATCAACCAGTAGATTTTTGGCTTCCTGTAGACGCAGCTCAAATGTCACTTTCTATCTTCAAACTGCTATTTTGAAAATTGGTGATGTGTAGGTGGAAAGCACTTTACTATTTAGAGGTAGAGTAGTATCATGAATCCACATACACCTAACCCAGTTTCAACAATTAACAACTCATAGCCAGTCTTGCTTCATCTGTACTCCCACCCATCCCTCTTCTACTCCCTGTTATTTTGGAACAAACATCTGATATCTATAACTTAATTCTTAAATATTTCAATATATATCTTTAAAAAGGTAGGATTCTTAAAGAATTAATCACAATAGCATCATCACACCCCAAATAAAATTAAAAATAATTGCTTAATATCATTAAATATTCAGTGTGTATCCAGATTTCCAATTGTTTTGTAATTTTATCATTTTTTTGCAGTTTGTTTCAATCAGTAACCAAATAAGGCCCAATCGGTAACCAATTAGTAACCAAACTGTGATTAGTTAACATGCCCCTTGATTCTATTTTAATCTTCAACTTTTTCTTTTTTCCCTCTTACAATTTATTTGTTGAAGAAACTGGGTCATTGTCCTGTGGCCTTTTCTACAGCCTAGATTTTACTGAGTGTATCCCATGGTATAGTATAATATGTTTTTCAGTCCTATGTGTTTCCTGAATACTAGTAGTTGGATCTAGAAATACGCTATGCAATATCATATCCATATACAGTTTTGTTTTTAAAAATGAACTTATTATTTTAGAATAGTTTTAGATTTACAGAAAAATATGTGAAGATCATACAGAGAATTTATATCCAGTTTTCCTTATTATTAATATCTTAAAGTAGTATGGCACATTTGTTAAAATTAACAAACAAATATTGATATGTTATTATGAACTAAAATCTATGCTTTATTCAGATGTCTTTAGTTCTTACCTAATGTATTTTTTCTGGTCCAGGATCCCATCTAGGATATTCGGTTGCATTTGTAGTCATGTCTCCTTAGGCTCCTCTTTGCTGTGACAGTTTTTCAGACTTTTCTTACTTTTGATGACCTTGACAGTTTTCAGGAGTACTGGTGAGGTCCATTGTAGAATGGGTTATGGGTTTTAGGGAATGTGACCGCGGAAGTCAAGTGCCATTTTCGTGACATCATATCAAGAGTACCTTTTGTACACATTAATTATCACTGTTGACGTAACCCTGATCACCTGGCTGAGGTTGTGTTTGTCAGTCTTCATTATAAAACTACTCTTTTTTCCCCCTATTTCTACACAGGGCCCTTTGGAAGGGGAGCATTACACAAAGCCCACACTTAAGGAGTGGAGAGCTATGCTTAATCACTTTTGGGTGGAATAAATAATATTTATAAAATTAATTATTATTTATAATAATAATTTTATTTATTTATAATAATAAATATATTTTTTTGAGACAGGGTCTCACTCTGTTACCTGGGATGAAGTGCAGTGGTGCTATCATGGCTCACTGCAGCCTCCACTTGCTGGGCTCAGGTGATCCTCCCACCTCAGCCTCCCAAGTAGCGGGGACTACAGGTGTGCACCACCATGCCCTGCTAATTTTTGTATTTTAAGTAGAGACAGATTTTTGCCATGTTGGCCAGGCCAGTCTCAAACTCCAGGCCTCAAGTGATAAGCCACCTAGGCCTCCCAAAGTACTGGGATTACAGGCGTGAGCCACTGTGCCCTGCCTATTTTCATAAATTATTTGGAATTCTTTTGCATGACAAATGTGTTTCTTCTCCTCCAGTTAGTTATTTATTTATTCAATCATTTAGTCACTATGGACTCATAGATATTTATTTTACATTTGGGTTACAATTCTATACTACTTTACTTTATTGCTCAAATTGTTCTAGCTTTGGCCATTAGCTCTTTCATTTGGCTCCTATGTTCCTTTGTCATACCCTTACCATTATGAGCATGTGTGGTTTTAAGGACTTTCTTACCTTCTAGCACTATAAGATGCTTTAGGTTCATCATGTACATTCCTTGACCCAGTCCTAGAATCAGCCATTTCTTCAAGGAGTCTTGGTTCTTTTAATTTGAGACTGGTATTAGAAATAAAGATCTAAGACCAGGTCCAGTGGCTCATGCCTGTAATTCCAGCACTTTGGGAGGTTAAAGTGGGGGATCACTTGAGGTCAAGAGTTCAAGACTAGCCTGGCAACATGACAAAACCCCATCTCTACTAAAAATACAAAAATTAGCTGGGCATGGTGGCACCTGCCTGTAATCACAGCTACTGGGGAGGCTGAGGCAGGAGACTCTCTTGAGCCCAGGAGATGGAGGTGCAGTGAGCCAAGATCGTGTCACTGCACACCAACCTGGACGACAGAGTAAGACTCTGTCAAAAGAAAAAAAAAATCTAAGGACTAGATTTAATAAAGTTTTTTAAAGTCCCTCTTTTATTGCCATTTTATCTATTTCAAAAATTTTAAATAACTTGTTATAGTTGGTTATTTTTAAATTTTGATTTTTCTAGTTTCAGTTTTCAAAAGTTACCTTTAATCTAAGATGTCTGCGTGTATTGCATAGTATGCCTTTTATTCCAAAGCAAGTCATTTACACACATATTCTGTTTCTAAATATCTTATTATTAAATACAGTGTCTGAAAACTCATATTTTTCTACATTTTGTCAGTTCAATCAGTTTAGGAGGCTGTATGGTTAAGTGAAGCTGAGTGACCTCTGACTGTTTTTTTCTAAATTTCTAGCGAATTGACTAAATATTTTGAGACCTCGTAATTACAAAGTGCATAGAGAAAGTAGATTAAATGACAAATATAATAAGGAAAGATTGTACTTATTTCTGTGTAAATCATAGAGTAAAATGCATTAAGGCAAATCCTTATAGGGTAAACTTTCTGAATAGCTAGGTAAAACAGTGGCTAAACCTTTCATTATAAAATTTATGAAGTGTTTGTTTGAAAAATAAGCAATGGAAAAATTTTATATAATACTAGGTGAATAAGAAAATATCAAGAATGGTCATTTCTATATAAAATGTACTAATTATATTCTCTTCATTTATTGGTTAATTATCTTCTTTTCATAGAATTTATTTTTTTAAAAGATGAATTTTATGAAAGTTATACATGGGGCCTTAGTCAAGCAAACCTAGCAAAACAACTTACCAACTTCTTGATACTGGGCAAGTTAATCTTTCAGTGTTGTTTACTCTTTTGTAAAATAGGTTGTAAAGATAAATTGGCTTTCATATGTAAAGATCTTAACATATACATGTAATATATGTGTAACATGTATGTATATCAACATATACACATAAAATATAGCACTCTACAAAACATGTAGAACCCAGCTCTTCCAAATGCCCAATAACAGTTGCCCCTTTCTCATCTTTTTTTTTTTTATTTTTATTTTTTGAGACAGAGTCTTGCTTTGCCGCCAGGTGCCAGGCTGGAGTGCAGTGGCACAATCTCGGCTTACTGCAACCTCCGCCTCCTGGGTTCAAACAATTCTCCTGCCTCAGCATCCTGAGTAGCTGGGACCACAGGCACGTGCCACCACACCCAGCTAATTTTTGTATTTTTTTAAGGAGAGACAGGGTTTCACTATGATCTCCATCTCTTGACCTCGTGATCCGCCCGCCTCAGCCTCCCAAAGTGGTGGGATTACAGGTGTGAGCCACCGCGCCTGGCCCCCTTTCTCATCTTTAATAATGTTTTATTTTATTTCTACGTATTTTCATGTTATTTCCCTTTAGTAATAGTCAATAACTTAAAAATTTTGCAAATCCAGACTGACTCCACTATTCAGTGCATATTAATTAAATTTTGCTATAGTTAATGTTTTCTCCAAATCAATATTGTATTGGGAATATTTTCAATATTTTGGTATATATTAATGAGTTTTTCCTCTTTTACTTTTTTTAATGAGTAATCTTTGGTTATTCTGCCCAAGGTGTTAGGATTATAACTGGAATACAAAAATAAAGAGGGTTTCAATATTCAGTGTTTAATATCCAAAGCCAATATTTTGAGTCTGCAGCAAAATAATAATAATAATAATAATTCTGAAATCCAAGCTTTGTCAAAAGACTCTAAATTTTCTAAATTCTTTTAAGCTTCATGTTGACTTTGTTATGGAAGTTACCAAATGCCAAGCATAGACAGCATTCAGGATAAGATCTGAAGGAAGACTTTGTAACTTGAGAAGAATGTGACAAAGGGGAAAAAGAGGCCAGCCTATCATCTCTTTTGGTCTAGGGAAGATTTGCAGCAAAGAGAAGTGAGACAGAGACAGGAAGTAAGACTCACTCTCAGCCATCTCTTCCAGGCAAAAGTCCTGCCAGCAGGGTGGTGCATTAGATATGTTGGGGAACCTGAAAGAAGAGGATCTTTGCATTGCTCCTTCTGTGGAATTCTGGGAGGACATGTGGGGTGAGAAGCCCAACAGTGGCACTTGGTGGAGAGAGTTGTAGAGACCAAAGACTCTGCTTTCCTGGTCTGCATGCAGTAAGCAGGGGATCCAGAAATGCCTCTGTATCCTGCTGGGGAAAGTAGAGCTGCAGAAGGCCCAGTGGACTAACAAGGTCCAGAAGTGAGACAGATAGGCAAATAGTCCTCCAGTGGTAGGTGTTCACACAACCCGCAGGATAAATGGGACTATCAGCCACCACAGTTAGACGTCCAGGCACAAGACCAGCCACTTAACTGCAGAGACCATGAGAAGCCGCAGAGGTCACCATCTGAATTCAAAACTCCTTTTTGCTACCATCCTCCCTACCCCTTCCACATGATGTCATAATGGTGTCTTGGAGTTGAGTAAAAGAAAGAAGAGAAAAATCTAAAATAATTAGCATTTTCCCAAAGAGACTGAAGTATCTCCAAAAGAATATTTAAACTACAAAAAAAAGTCAGTTATTGTGAATCTTTAAATTTAAAATACACAGTCTAAATGTGTAGAAAGAGTAAATCAGTTATGAGAAACGAAGTTATTAAATTTGCAACCCTGCTACAAATACAAAAGGATTTGAAAATGGCAAGCGCCTTTCTTTCCCAGCTGCTGTGAGGATCAGAGGGGCAGTTGATGGGAAGCAACATTAGGACATGAAAGTGCTCCCTGCAGCTAATGACAATGACAGCTGCATGCCCTGCCCTAAGTGGGCTAGGATTAGAATAGGACAAGCAGCAGTCCTATTCTCAGCTCCAGGCCAGGAGGCAAGGGCACAGACAAGAAGCCAGGTCCAGGCCAATTACAAGGTGTCAGGGAGAAGAAACCAGCACCCCATAGCAGCAGACTCATGAAAATTGTGGAAAGGAAGCCAAGAGGCAGAAGAGGACCAGACACAACCTCCTCCACACAGGGAAGCATCATGGAGGCATATTCTCCAAGAATGACACTAGGCCTAGCACTATCTGATATTTCTCTTGATCAAATGTTTGATGCAAAGGCTGAATATCCAAAAAGTGTGTTCACTGAAGATATGCAATAGAGTGTGGCTATTATTCCCACAGAAGAAGTGTATTTGTCCTTTCTCATGCTGCTGATACATACCTAAGAATGGGTAATTTATAAAGGAAACAGGCTTAATTGATTCACAGTTCAGCATAGCTGGTGAGGCCTCTGGAAACTTACAATCATGGTGGAAGGGGAAGCAAACACATCCTTCTTCACATGGCAGCAGGAAGAAGAGGTGTCCAGTGAAGAGGAGAAAAACCCCTTATAAAACCATCAGATCTCATGAGAACTTACTCACTATCATGAGAACAGCATGAGGGTAACTGCCCCTATGATTCAATTACCTCCCCCCGAATCCCTTTCACGATACGAAGGGATTATGGAAACTACAATTTAAGATGAGATTTGGGTGGCAACACAGCCAAACCATATCAGGGAGTCTTGAATTAAAATTAAGAATTGTTTTGTCAGGGTAGAGAAGTAGAAAAAGGTTAAATTATAAAACCAAGTGAGATCAGGTAGTTAATTCATAGACATTTTTTCCCTAAGTTTCAGATTTAGGAAAGTGGGTCTTTGCAAACACATGGCCCAAAATGTGTGGCAAAAAAGATTTGAGGATTCTGATGAGCCATATGTTAATTCATTCATATGCCTGGCATATGTGTGAAGTTCTTTGATAGGTAATAAAAAGGTCTTTGTTAACAATCCCGCAGGAAGACAGCCAAGTCTATGGGCACTTAAAAGAACATACAGAATAATGGAGGAGGTATGGGAGTCCAGAGGAAGAACAGCTAAGTGGATGTGGGGTGCCAGACGAAGCTTCTTGAAAATAGTAATATCTGAGAACTGAAGAAGGAATGGATAGTAGCTGGTGAACGAGCGGGCGAAGGTGCTTCAGGCCGAAGAAGCAACATGAGCAAAGGCCTCAAATCAGAGATACTTGCCATTTGTCACCAGTCTCAGACAAGTGGGGAACCAGTGCACAGTGAACCTGCTTCACACAGGATAAGAACAATTATACCTATATAGTGGTCCTTTATATTTCAGGCAAAAAAGGGCCAAATACATTGAAAAAAGATAATATGTCATGGAAATTCAGAAGAAGGAAATATTTCTTTGAGTTATGAAAAAAGTCTAAAAAGAAATTTGATGGAAAAAATTGGGGCTTTAGACTTAATATTTTTATTATTTAATGGAAAATAATTCTATAGGGATCAAAAGGTTATCGCTACGTGATCTTTCAAACTTTGCTGTGTGGCTCTATTGTGAGAATGTGTATACGCCATGCTTTTTAATTTGCAATTGTATTAGTTCTTCAGTTCTTTGTTACCAATTAAAAAAAAATCAAAACCAAAACTAGGTACAAGAATATGTATCTCTAGATAATATATTTAAAAATGAGTGCTACTGACAAAAGAGATCCTGTAATCAAATAAAAACTTTTTATAACTCTTAATAATGTTACACCTTAAATCTGAGGGGGAAAACGTGATTAGATTGTCCTACAATAGTACATTTATTTATTTTCCTTCAGGTTTTTTTCAAATTAAAAAGAATTTGTTTCTTGAGAAACTAGAAAGTAGTGGCTTTCACCTGCCTCCACTTAGGAATTATTATGAACCAAAAAATACTATTCTTCCTGTAAACAAAATAACCACACTTTTTCAATTTCAAAAGAAGTTTTCCTTTTCTAACCTAAGAAACCCCAAATAGATCAGATTTTTCCCAGTTCTATCCAAGTGTTAATTTCTAGCCAAAGATTCTGTCATAAAGGCTGCTTTTGGAGAAAATGTATCCTGGGGGTGGGGTGAAGAGACTATAAAAAGGAAATGATGGTGTAATTTTAAGAAGAATTATTTATAGTTGTGTGTACTAATTTATTCTTTTAAACTGGCTCAGTATTTTGATTTGGTCTAAAATAGATCAACCCTACTAAATTTATATTGGATGATTGTTTGTTCAGCTATTGAAAATGTTCAGGGAAGTGGTATAGCTTGATGCTTAGACAACCAGACTCTGAAGCCTGCTTTGTCTGGGTTCGAATTGCAAGCCTGCTGCATTCTTACCACATTACCCTGGGGAGATTGCTTAAACTGTCTCCATTTTCTCAACTGTAAAACAGAAATAGTAACAGTACCTGTCTCAAAAATAAATTGGTACCTGGAAAGCAGTTAGAATCATGCCTAGCAAAGAGGAAGCACTAGGTCATAGCCGCTAGTATTATTCTGTTTTTATGAAGCCGTAACTGCAGGTGTGCTGTTTCTTGACTTTTCTGTGAAAAACATCTTTCCTTTCCTATCCTCTGTCTGCTCTCACTCCATCTTCTTTACGCTCTGGCTTTCATTTCCATAGCCATTCTCCACTGTCAAACAGGGTTTTCACAAAGGTGTTCAATAAGTGTTGAATGATTAAATGCCTCAAACTCCTGTTTGTTTTTTTAAGTCCTCCAGAATTATACCTGGCCCTCTTACCTCCTGGAGTGGGAAGAGTGCCCACTTCCTTGCTTTCGTAGTCTTTATACATAACCTTGCTCTACAGTTAGCACACCTGGATGAATTGATCTTTATATAACTCTCTCTTGCCTTCAGGTTTCTTCAAATTCACAAGATCTCATTTCATTACTATGAACCAGAATCTGTGAGTTTTTTAAGAATAGTGGCTCTCACCTGCATCTCCTAATGCTTAGAACACTGTAAGCTTGGTTAATGATTTATTGAGTACGTAAGTGAATGATTGAATGAACTCTTCTTAACTCCTCAGCAGGGGCGGGATATTCTCCTGCCAGTAGTCATGCTGCAGGAGTCAATGGCTCCTCTGTAGAGAGGCCTGACCCTGGGAAAAGGTGACAGAAACCAATAGCAGAGAATTCTGCCTGCCATCATCAAACCACAGAATAAATGCTACAGTCGGAACTTAATGTACTCTAATACCTTCGTTTCACAAATGAAGAAATGAAACCCTAAAAAGCATTCGGTTAATATCTTCTAGCACATTAGAGAAGCAACTGGGAATACAGTCTAGGTCTCCTGGCTTGTAGTCAATACTTATTCAAGTGCAAAGAAATTATTTGTATAAGGCTTGCATGCTTCATTGAAAGCTTAGCAGCAATAGGTGAATGAAAGAGATAAATAGGATAAATAAAAAAGTCCTTGTTTCTTAATTTATTATTTTTAATGAAAGCCTTGCTAGTTACAGTATCCTCCCATTTAAATGTATAAACTATTAATTAAAGTCATAGGTAGAAATTACAAGTAAATAGTATGCTAGTTATGGTATCCCATATTTTAGAATCTAAGAGCATGTACTGTGTTCCCTGCCCAAAATCGTTTCCCCTTTTCAGTAACCACCGTTCACTTTTCCTTTGGGAATCTATGTCCTCTCAAATGCCAACCTTCTTCTTGGTAATTTCAGTAAAGATGTCCAGCTGTCCCAGTCAAGTCATGGGCTTATGAACCTGACTACACAGATCAGACTCTCTCCTCTATATCTGAATCCTGAGCAGAGTGATGTCGAAACAGAAAATGCCAGTGCAGATTCATTCCAGTGAGCTTTCTGGGATTCTTGTTCCTCCTACCTAGACCTCTGGAACTACCCTAGGATCTTTCCTTCATGGGGTTACTCATCAACTTTCCCTTTGATTCTATGAGCTAATCTATATCCTTCTAACAGATTTCTTTTCTGTTTACTTAGGTAAAGTTTTCATTGTTTACAATCAAATTCTAGTAGCAGTTGGACTTGCAACTTCTACTTTTGTTATGGTTTATGAGTACAAACCCAACAGCAAAAATAAACATGGAAAAACATTTTATGTATGGATGTGTGTGTGTGTGAATGCTACCTACTAAGTATATAACTGTACAAGAGAAAATACATTTTGTGTTACAATGTATGCAAAGAGAAAATAGGCCAAACTTGATTTTACCACGGAAATCTATATATGTTTTAAGATAATCTGGACTCTCAATTACTTAATGAGAGCTTTCTTTGAATGTTTAAAGTTGTCATAGTGCTTATAAAAACATAATATGTATAGATGTACACATTTAAAATTAGGTTCTTTGTTAACTGTCCTGACATATGTTTCCCTTAAAATAATATTTAGTTTAAACTGGTTTATTTATGTGGGTGACAGTAAACCAATAATACAGATCAAATTCATAAATTAGAGAAAATAATATGTAATTGTAGCTTAATTTAGTCATATTATTTATGTTAAGCTACAAATACATTATATTTTATAAATACATAGGTACATAAAAAATTCTGTGTAAACTGTATGTTAATGATTTCACCATAAACTGTATCTGTTCTTTACTTTTAAACTGCACTTAATAAGTTAAACTAGAAAGTTAATGAAAGTTGTTCATTTAAGTAAATACTGATGAAAAGTTCTTAAGAACTAACCCATGAGAATAATCATCTGTGTTCTTTCTGAAAAATAACTACTTTTGGAAGAGTATGACACAAAGGTTCTCAATAAATATTTGAAGATTTTTTCCCCTTTTTACCCTTCTCTCCTTTTGATTGTATTTAACTGTTCCCTGGGTGAATGTATATTTTATAGGTAAAACGTCACATCAAGCACTAGAAAAATTTCGGATGCAGTATTTAGCATTTATTAGTATTTAGTGTTTAATTTCTGGTGGCAGCAAAAATTTACCTAAGAATTTATTAGGAATCTTCTTACAATGACTGTCATAAACATTTTGTGCAATATTTGTACACATATTCTAAACAATTTTGTAATAGTATGTCAGCTTTCCTCTATGCTTGGTATACTCTTGAATATAGAACAAAAATGCAGACAGAATCTGCACTAGTTTTTATTTCTTCCTTGATACAAAATCTACATACATAACATGTACACCTAAGCAGGAAGATAAAAGAGATATGTGGCTTCTTTTATTTGAAGTTGTTTTCCATTATCTGTCACACCCTGACCTGGGTAGAAAGGCTAAACACTGATCTTCAGCAAGTGTTGATATTAAGGTTATGTGTATATTGTTCTTTAGCAGGCACTTTCTGATAACACTTAATAAATGATTTTTGTGAATTAAGAAAATCTTTAAGAGGACTGGTTTCTTCAAATTCTTGATTTGCCAAAATTACCATATAACTACAAGGGTCATCAAAAAGTTCATGGAAAGTACATATTACAAAAAACGCAGTGCCTGGATTTCAAATTGTTTTGTGCCAAAATAAACTTGTACTAACTAGTTATAATGTGTATGAATAGGATCTAGTTTTGCAGCACTCAGATAAAATTTCAGTTTGAATAGAGTCCCTACCAAAGCAACACAGATTCCTTTAAAACTGAAGTAAGAACAAACTTCCAATTTATGGTGAAGCTTGGGTGGAAGAATGGTGAAATTATTGCTGCTTTACAAAAAGTTTATGGGGACAATGCCCCAGAGAAATCATCAGTTTACAAATTGATAACCCATTTTAAGAAGGGATGAGACAATGTTGAAAATGAAGCCCACAGCTGCAGACCATCTACATCAATTTTCAAGGAAAAAATTGATTTTGTTTGTGCTCTAACTGAAGAGGACCAATGACTAACAGCGCAAACGATAGCCAGCACCATAGACATCTCAATTGGTTCAGCTTACACAATTCTGACTGAAAAATACCAAGTTGAGCAAACTTTCTACTCAATGTGTGCCAAAACTGTTGCAGCCAGATCAGCTACAGACAAGAGCAGACTTTTCCATGGAAATTTTAAACAAGTGGGATCAAGATCCTAAAGAATTTCTTCAAAGAGTTGTATCAGGAGATGAAACATGACTTTACCAGCACTAGTCTGAAGACAAAGTACAATCAAAGTCATGGCTATGAAGTGGTAGAAGTGGGCCAGTCAAAGCAAAAGTGCACCAATTAAGAGCAAAGGTCATAGAGACAGTTTTTGGGGGTTGTTCAAAGCGTTTTGCTTGGTAACTTTCTAGAAGGCCAAAGAACAATAATATCTGCTTATTATGACAGTGTTTTGGGAAATTTAGCTAACACTTTAGCAGAAAACTTTACCAGAGAGTCCTTTTCCACCACGACTATGCTCCTGCTCATTCCTCTCATGAAGCAAAGGCAGTTTTGCAAGAATTTTGATGGGAAATCATTAGATATCCACCTTATAGTCCTGATTTGGCTCCTTCTGGATTCTTTTTGTTTCCAAATCTTAAAGAATGTTTAAAGGGAACTCATTTTCCTTCCATTAATAATGTAAAAAAAACCCTGCATTATCATGGTTCAATTCTCAAGATCCTCTGTTCTTTAGAGATGGATTAACCGGCTGATATCACTACTTACAAAACTGTCTTGAACTTGATAAAGCTTATGTTGACAAATAATGTTTATATTTTTTATTTTTATTTTTAAATTTCATTTTCACAAACTTTATAAAGTCCCCTCATATCTATCTGTACATACACAAACACATATGTATGTATGTATGTATGCATATGCATGCATTCTAATTAGTTACCTATTTGATGTTGCTCTTCTGTGCCAATTTTCAACTGAGAGGGGACTTTAAAAACAACAAAATAATTTTCTGTTGTTTTAAAGATACTTTTATATCTAAAGTACATTTTTAAATTTGGTAGAATACACACCAAACTATTAATATATGATTACCCTAGCAGGAAATGAATATGAGAGAGAGGATCAGCGAGGGCAGAAAAAGAAAGGTGACTTGAATTTTTAACTTAAGACACTTTTATATTGTTTGAATTTTTACAACAAACATGCACTACTTTTATAATTAAAAAGTGAATTTGAAAATGTTTGAAAAATGTTGTTACTACTGCAAAATCCCAGTAAAACTGAAAAAATATGTATTTTGTATTCATTTATATATTTTTGAAGTTTGATTTTTAAAATTTTAATTAAGCCCTTTATAATCTTTTCTATAGATAAATAATTCAGTAGTGTTAATAATGAGAATGGTGACAGGAATAGCTGCCAGGTTTCATGCTAAGTGACTTACACATATTGTTTATTTTATTTTCACAAAATCCTATCAGCAAAGGTAGAGCTGTGTTTAGTGAGGCTTGAAGTTTATATGATTTGGGGGAGGATAGATCTTTAAGAAAATAATATAAAATTACAGTCCCTCTTCACAAGACCTTACAAAGGGGTCTGGGTAGATGAGGGGCCTTAAAGATTAAGCTTTGTAGGCTTCTTTAATAATTCTACCTGTACCCATTGATCACATACCAGTTTGGTAATAAATATGGGAAACAGGCCTAGAGAGATAACTTACTTAAAATCATGCACCTAGCAAGTGGCTAAGCAAGCTGATATTTTGTTATTCTAAGAGAATTGTTGATATATCAGTGATCTCTGACCTGAAATATTTTCAATGGAGAATTGGAGAGAGAGCTCAATTTCTGCCCAGCTCTGATTTATGGATGTCTGCTTCCCTTAATTACTTAGTCCAATAAGAGACAGAGAGAGAAAGAGGGGAAAACTGAGGGAGAGGAGAGAAGGGATCAAGAGGGACCAGAGATTGTGCCATTGTGAGAGGGAGAGGTTAGAGAACAAGCAGTGTTCAAATTCATGACCATATTCTTTAGAGGCTGTTTGTGGGCCACCATCGGCTTGCTGAAAAAAGGAGGTTACATGAGTCAAAGTGTGTGAAGCAACAAGTGTGATTCCTGGTTGATGTATACTCTTGATGACTAAATATGTAGGACAAAAGAAAAGATGGGCATATTAGCCAATGCCATTATTATTATTAGGCCAGGGGACAAAAGAGAAAAAAAGAGAACTTCAAAATAGTGCTGTCTGGGGACCTGAAGCAGAAGGCAGATGAAATTGACACAGTGATTGCATTTACAAGAAGCAGGAAGATTGGCACTTGGAAGAAAGAAGGAGATCTTCCAAAAGATGTAAGGGGAAAGAAGGTATACTGGGCAGGTTTTTAATTCCCCTATTGCTGATAAAGGCAAGAAGGTTTAGGGGGTGATTCTTTAGGGCCAATGATTCCAAGGCAGCCCTGAAGGAGCTGCCAGTGGAGTTGGTGCCCCTTAATTGCTGTTCATCCTTAGGTCCTTCACAAGGCCTTGCACGGTATCTTTAACAGAACAGGTATTAAGAAAAGAGTCTGAATGATTCAGTCAGTAGGTGGAGCTCACAAGAGAGGATAACCACGAGCTGTCAAAAAAGAAACTTCATTGGGGCTCAAAACTTTTTCTGCTCTCTGCCCTCTTATTTCCATCTATCTCTAAGAAATCACTTCCCTCTAGAAAAGTTACTGCGCATGGCTGGAATCCCTAAGTAAACTCATAGAGGTAGTTATTTCTCTCCAGATCTATGAAGATGCATAAAATAATTCCATAGGCATGAGAAGACTAAAGGCAAAAGGTCTTCAGAAATAACTTGATTTATAGTTACGTATGAATACACAGATATCATGCACATTGATAATTGGTGCTGTGGTAAAGTTCTTGGTCACCATCCTAGATTGGACTTTTGATATTTTCCGGCAATTGCACTAGATCTTTCCCATTTGCTACAGCTCTTTCTTGTTTCTACAGTAATTAATCACCAAATCTCATCAATGCTACCTCCTAATGTGACAAGGGCTAGAACTGAAGCCTAAGAACTGCCATCTTATAGAGAAGCCACTTGGGCCCTGGGCAGAGGTGTCGTTCTCAGAACAGTTAATGTACATCAATTCTCAGAAGTGTTAAGGGTAAAAATTTCCACTGCTACACTAAATACCTCTCCAATCTATTTGTTTTTAAACGTTCTCAGTGTTCCTCCTAATACCTTCATGTCTTAATTTTTTGATTACATCACCAAACTTGGGTTTCCCACCTTTCCTGGCATTCCTCTTCTTTCTGTATTCCAGTCATCATCTTGTACTTCTCTTAACTTCTAAAACACACCGTATTTTCTTCCTCTCTGCTTGCCTATGTGTTCCTTTTCCCAGAAACACTTTTTCTCTTTCTTCTACCTTTACACAATATGTGCTTAAGTTACAAGTTTCCAATTAAATATCTCTTTTTTTAGTGAGCCATTCCCAGATTTGTCAGCTAGGTTATACTCCCTTCTTGTATGTTATATTATATCACTCAATTTACTTTATTGCATTTATTTGCTGAATGTGTTTTCCCTGCTAGTCTGTAAATTCCTTGAGTGTCTTCAGTTCACTCCTATGCTCTCTGCTCCTCAAGTTCTACCCAAGGAATCCACAGGCCTCTAAGTGCTATTTACTTTCATTCCGCCTTTCTCCTCACTAAAGCCCAAGGAATCTTTATCTATTCTGGGAGGGGTTGAGAAGCTTTCTCATCTTACACTTCCTGGTTTTTCCAAATATTTTGTCTTGCTGAGGTCTACGTTTTTGAAACTGAAGAATTGATTCCTTTGTTCTCTGGACTCGGCTGTTTCATCCTTCTGCCAACGCAACAATGTTGCGTCTAAAATTGTGGACAGTGCAGCAATACCTCCTGTGAGTTATTTTGCTTTTGTTCAGAACACGCAATTATCTTTCTAATATTAATTTTACATTTTCTTGTTTTGAAGTTTAATTAATAATCCTTGCTACATATCAACTTAGGGCCTTATGTACTACATCTGCAGATGAAATGGCAGAAAGTAAATGGTGTAGGAATGTGAATATGAGAGAGGGGGCCAATCAAATGTTATCTCCATGCTCAGTCCACCTCACATTAACAGCCAGCCTGTGACCAAAGGATGACATCTGTTGTCTATATTCTGAGGTGGATGCTGTGCTGCATTGTCCAGATTACTGCTCTACCACTAAAGGTCTTACTTGCCCAGGAGTTGGGCATTTTGCCTGCTGATAGCTACCAGCTTTTGACTTTGAGAATTTACCTGAGCTGTAGAGAGCTTTCTTACCTAATTTTTAGCTTCTCATATCCAGAATAAAGGCTGGCCTAATCCCAGGAGTTAGCTGAAATCTTATAGCAACTATATCACAGCCCATCTTCTCCTTGGTTATCTCCTGCTTCCTTCCCTTCTCCCATAAGTGTTAATCCCAGGAAGTCTCCAGTAAACTTTCTGCACACCAATCTCTGTCTCAGAGTCTACTTTTTGAAGGACTTATCCTGCAATAGCCATTCTTAGACTTCTTTTGTCTACGAAGATTTTTTAAAAAATTTCCATCCATCTAGCTCCCAATTCCTAAAACCTAAAAATGGCGGGAGAATTTTAAGTTGCTTGGAGGCTTCCCTCAAGAAGTCACATGGGAAAATAATTATAGCTTGTTTCTGTTCATTTTAGTTTCAGGATACAGTCACGGGATATTGTTGCAAGGAAAGAGAGAAGATAGTGGAGACAAAAAATCTTGTACATTTGTTCCTTTCTAGATTGCATTGAGAAGAAGTGTCTGTGTGTGTGTGTGTAGAACTGGAAGAATAAAAAAATAAGGTGTTTAAATGAAAGTTGCTGACAATTTTTAAGTACAAATTATGAAATTTTATAAAATTCTGTAAAACCAAAAATAACTTCAGTCATCTTGAAGAGCAGACCTGATATTTGTTATGCAAATTATGAAATACCATATTCCAAGACTTTTAGTGTCAATTGCTTTTCACTGGGAAACCGAGGAAAAAAATCAAGTTGAAGAAAAGGCAACATTAAAAGAGATAACATTTATGGTGTTTTTTGATGCAAAGAAATGATAATGTAACTTTTTACTGAGAGTTAAAAGGGTTTTAGAAGTCATATAGTCTAACATCATGGACAGTGCAGCAATACGTCCTGTGAGTTATTTTGCTTTTGCTTAGAACACACAATTGTCTTTCTAATATTAATTTTACATTTTCTTGTTTTAAAGTTTAATTAATAATTCTTGCTACGTATCAACTTGAGGCCTTATATACTACATTACTTTTTCTTGTTCTTTGATTGTGTTAATACTGATGCATTTACCTATCTTCTATCTAATTTTGCCCCTGGGATCTATTACATTCAGTTAGCACAGAGTGTCTGAACGAGATAAATTGATTTACTTTTGTCTGCACTCACACTCATACTACACTTAACCCATGTTCATGATAGTTCAGGAGATTTCCCCTTTTACTGAATAACTACAAAACCAAGGTGGACAGTGTCCGAGTGATGCAATATAATAGCTCTCTTGAGCATTGCCTTGTGCATGAATTATGCCACCAAGAATACATCTGTAATTTATTTCCCTGTGTGTGAGTGTATGTGTATGAGGAGCAAGAGCTAGAATGTCTATTTGCCATACTGTTTATTATTATTATTTTGCCTCTTTATGAACACTAGAGCAATTTTATTTACAGCATGGAATGTAAAACAATGTAATAAAAATAGTCACTTTTTATAAATGTTTCCCGTGTTCTAGGCATTATGTTGATTATTTTCTATACATTTTACTTTTTAAGCCTCATTATAACCCTGTGAGGTAGGTATTAAATACCCAAATTTTATGAATAAGAAAACTGAGGCTCAGAGAGTTAAAATATTTTGCTTAAAATCACACAGCTGGAAAATTATCATAAGTAATTTCCAATTATTTTTTAGCTACTTTTTCAAAACTTCAAAAGATTTTCACTTCAGGTCTTGATCAACTTATCCAGAAACAGCCTCTTTGCTCTCAACTTCCTCTCTATTTTAGGTAGCTCAATTCCATAGCTTTTCCTCCTCTCCATGTAAAAAATGTTTCATACTCCTTCCCATTGCCAACTATCTTTCTTTTTCCCAGCTGTGTCTCTCTACTCAGCACTTTATCTCTTTGTTATCTCTTAGACCTTCCTAACTTGATGATGAGCAGCCAAATAAAATCACAGGAGGAAAAGATAAAAGATCTCATCTTTCTCTCTTAAGCCTTTGCTGTCTTCTACTTTCTTGTCAATGAGTGTTCGAGTTCTCTAGTTTCCCCAGGCAGGCCCAGTGCTAAAAATAGCCCACTATGTGTAGTAACCCTGGCAGAATTTTCAGGGCTATGAGAATCTAAATAAGAACGACTAGTAAATTGAGATGGTCGGGACCAAGTTCTGGAAGTGAATGTGAGGACACCCTGTACCCTTCTGCTGTTCCCACTGCTGAGATGCTCTGCCTACCGCCAAAATTTGTTCGTAGTGGTTCTTGGATATATCATGGAAAGGTACTACTGTGTTTCCTTCATTCAGAGTACAGTGGCATAACTTATTGTTTCAAGGGCATAAAACAAATGTAACCATTGTGGTACAAATGTAATTCCAGCCTGTTTATCAATTATTTCATTATTCTGACTAAGAGAAGTTTGATGGGAAGTAAGCGTTACTTGAACTGTTTAATAAATAAATGTTTAAAAAATATGTTTAAAGAAATATTATTTATATAACTTATTAAACTTTTCTTATACACTTAATTATTTATAATTATTATAATGTTTAATAAACATTATTAAACTCATTGCAAAGTTTTGGAGAATAATTTTCTCTCAAACATAATATTTTGGGGACCAAATATATAATATAAAAATAATATTAAAAAATCACCTTTTTAAAAAGGTGATTACATTTCTAAAAAGAAGACTTCCTGCCAGGACATAGATGAAAATGAAACAATATAGCAATATATAAGTTCATACTCTCCCCAGCTCACAATTATTATGAAATAACTTTTTTCCACAATAAAACAGCTTTGTAATTTTTCTGATTATAGTGATTTTGCATTTTATTTTAAAAAATTCAATTCGACATAAGGAGGAAAGTAAAAATTACACAAAATCTGCCACATGAAGAAAACTAAATATTTTTACAATTTATTTATACATACATCTAGACCTAAGCCAATCAATTCATTTCCCTACCCATGGAGATTCAGAAATACAGCCAGTTGGAGCCAATGAGATGTGACAAGAAATCTGCTGAAAGCTTTTTTCCTCATTTTGAAGAGTAGGCCATTGGAGAAAATTGGCTCTTTTTCTCTTGGCCATTGTCAAGTATAGATGTCACATCCAGAAAAACTACTGTAGCCTTCCTGATACAGGCTTCAAGAGGAAGCCAATCCAAAAAACTGAACAAAGGTGAGGGAATCACTGAGAAATGTATTGGATAAAGACACAAGGTTAAGCTACTTTCAAAGACCACAATGCCTCTGAACATCTAGCAGTATGAGCCCATACATTCCCTCATGCTTTTTTAAGCCTATGTAAGATGGATTTCTTGGTACTTGCAGCTGAATTCATACAAAGAAGCACAGGTAATTTTTGTTGTTAAATTAAAACAAAACACTTACCATTTGTACAGGGTAGTTCGTGTATTTTGTTAATAATTTCTGGGTTACTAACTTGCCTTAAAAAGTATCCATGCTTTGTAGGTTATACATATTATCTAAATTTTATATTTTTGAAATTTTATTATTTTATTAACTTTTAAGACAAATGCAGTATTTCTATAAATCATGAGATAATGGTTCGATGTTAATTTTTTCAAATAATTGTAAAAAAATTTGTGCTACTAATGATGTGCAAATGAAATATGCTAATTTACTAAATAAACCATTCTCTTCCCTTTGAAATGAAATACCACCTTTGTCCTATATTAAGTTCCCATGTATTCTGCAATTCTTGTTCTGGTCTACTAATCAATTAGTCTATTCCTATGCTAATATCTAACCATTTTGATTATGCAGACTTTATAACATATTTTAATATCTGGCAAGGATTCTCATCATTATTTTTCATGTTCATACATTTCTTAGCTTCTCTTGAACATTTATTCTTCCATATAAAATGTAGAATAGTCCAATTTTCTCAGAGCCAAGAGGTTTTAATTGGAATTTCATTAAATATGTAAAACAATTTGGGCAGAATTGACATATTTGTAGTATTAAGTCCTCCTATACAAGAACTGGGTGTTTTTCCATTTGTTCAGCTCATGATGTATCCCTTCAATAAGATCTTATGATTCTCATCCTATAGGTCATGTATCTTTCTTATTAAACGTATTTCAAAATATTTTAATGCTTTTGGACTATTGTAAGTGGATTTTTTTTACATTTCTAATTCTAGAGATTATTTCTAGTATAGACCCACACCATTGCTTTTTTGAGTAGGTATTACTTATATACGCATGTTACCAAATTCCCGTATAATAGTTTTAAAATGAAGTCTCTTAGGTTAATGACTGGAATAATGTTTGCTCTTGGTTTTGCATAAGTGCATTTATCATATTTATGTGGTTCCCATCTAGTCATATTTTTTAGAAGTTTTTAGGAATGGCCACTGAATTTAACCAAATGCCTTTTAGGTATCTATTAATATGGCTTTAATCCATAAATATACCTGTATAATAAATTACATTGTTGAAAGAGCTCCTGACATGACACCATCTTTGCAGTAAACTACAATAGGTAATACAGCAAATAAAATCCAGCTGATACACTGCTGGATTTTATTTGCTAAGTTTTAATTAAGAATTTTGCATCTATATTAATAAGTGAAATTGGACTATTGCTTTATTTTTCCATTATTATTATTGTCTGGCATTAGTATTAACATTATGCCAGCTTTATAAAATGTATCAGCAAGCTGAATATCATTTTGTAAGATTTGTAATAGTTTAAATAACATTGGAATTATTTATTCCTCAGTAATCTTAGATGTGATAAATATATTTATTCTTTGTTTACATAACAGCACCACAGTCAGCAGCTCTGATTAAAACTAAGAATACATGCATTCTCAAAAATTATTAATGGTCGATGTAGAAAAGAAAATGGCTGTGTGAATTCGAGGTAAACAAAAATCAAAAGCAAATTAACTCCTCATCTCTTATCCATGATGACGGCTCAGGGTGCATACCTTTTCATTCCATTTTAGGAAATGTCTTACCTTTTTATACATTCATCTGTCCTTACTGATTCTGGTCTTATACAAATAATCTTGCCCAAAGTGCCTGCAGGACTCCTCATTCATATATATCTGCAGATTTTGCATAATTGCATCTTTTTCATTCTTTTTGGCCTTTCTGCGTTGACTAAAGCATGAGTTTTTCTTGAAAAAAATTTCCTGAAAACTCTTGAAAGGAGACGCTATTCATTTTCTCATGTCCTCCGTGTCTCAATGACAAGTTGTAAGGGTAGAAATCATGTCTAGACTACTAGATTATTGATCTTGAAGCTCATGCCATGGTTATGCCGCTCTCCTTTTCCATCTTCATGGTCATTGCTTTATGATATCACTGTATCAACTGAGGCCACACGGGCTCACAATCTTCTTTTTGATTCTCCTTAGAATCTTGAGAATATGCAGGGCCCACACTGAAGATCCACTAAATCCTCATCTTATACTTTCTTAACTTCTTTCTATATTCATCTTCCATCTTCATCTCAGTTAAACCTCAACATTCATCTCCATGACTGTGTAAATCCTTCCATTAGGACAGCTTACACGAGAGCACATTGTGCCAGGCACTATTCTAACAGCCTTATGTGTTTGACTCATTCAGTCATTACAAAAACTCTTGGATGTAGGTTAAAATTTCTCATGAGGAGTGTGAGGCACAGAAAAAAAAGTGACTTACTTGCCTAATGCCTCACAGCTAGTAAGCAACAGAACTGCTATTATAACCCAGACAATCTGCTCAACCACTACATTACATAAGAATTACCTCCTGTTTTTAACATTTTTACACTTATAGTCCTACTAAATTTGCCCTTTAATTCCATTAAAACACTAGTTTCTTCTAGAATCGTTTGCTCTATCATCCTATTTAAATTCATTACATATATTCCAGTTGTTAATCGCTTCAACTACATGTCAAATTGCTTAATTTTCTAGAGATTGCCTCTTCATATTGTAACTTGTTTTCTAAGCCCTACTATGAGCACAAGTATTTGTCTTTTGTACTCCTTCTCTCAGGCTAGCAATCACTGCTGTAGAAAACGACTAAATCATGTTGACTGACTCCACTCTAAATGCTACAGACTCGCTGGATGGGTACCATTGCTCTGTAGTTCTTTTCTTTCTGTCTGACTCTTTCCATTTCTTTTAGTAACTCTTCCTTTAGCAACTGCTCTGTAATTTTACTTTCTTTAGTCTTGTCATTCAACTTCTCAACAGAAGACTTAATTTCTAATTTCACAGGAATATATTGGCTATTATGAATAGACTCCTTCAGCTTCTCCATTTTTGCCACCAAAATTTCCTATATTGTTGTCCTTCCCTAAACTTTCCTATGTATTTCAGAAGAAATAGTCCTGTTTCTCTCTAAGCCTCTTACCTTATGACCCTGAATCCATCTTCTTTTGCTTCCTTTGACTTGTATGACCATTAAGTATTGACTTTTAAATTTTGGTTTTGGTCAGCATCAGTGATGCCATGTTGCAGTAACAAAACAAAACAAAACAAAACTACGTTTAAAGCCTTAATAAAATTTTTATTTACTTCCTCCACCAAATACAGTGTGGTTTTGCTACCTCTCCAGAGCAACTGCCTTTGATTTTATGCATCATGAATTCAGGCAACTGTGATCTTGTGGTTCCCCACATCAACATGACACCCCACTCCTTGGTTCCCATGATAGGAAAAGGGAGACACTGAAAAATCATACACGGGCTTTTCACTGCCTCAGCCCGGAAGAAACACATGAAACTTTTACTCACAATTTATCGGCCTGAACTACTCATATCACCTTGCCTAACAGCAAGGGAGCCAGAAATGAAGTTTTCTTTTCTTGTGGGAAGGAGGAATATGAAACCAATTTGAAGACTATGTAGATTTGTTTCTGTCACCTTTCATGTCATTCATCTCTCCCTTTCTCTCTTTTTACTAAATCTTTTGTCTCTATCACAAATTATGCCAAGTCTAAGCCATCTTGAAAATCTCCTTACCTATATAGTGCTCACTCCCACTTGCCTTCTTGCCCTTTGTTTTACACAAGAACTCATCAAATCACTCTTACCTCTGCAATCTCTGTGCATTCTTCAAATCCAGCCCAGATTTTATTTTCTTTCTGTGGCTTTCAATAAGTTCTGCAGACAGAAAGAAGGCTTTCAAATCTGCAATTTATAAATAACTATATTTAAGCTTTCTCATATTGTATTCCAATTATTTGCATGATTGTTTAACTTACCATCTAAACTATAAGCTCATTGAAAGAATAATCACAACTTATTTATCCATGTCCTCAGTATCTTGTATGGTAGTGCCTGGCATAGAAATCTTTCAGTAAATGTCTAGTGAATAAATGGCTGAATAAATCAATGAATAGTGAAAGTTCTGAAAACTAATAGTGGAGGGTATATGTTATAATTTTTAGGTGTTATTGAAGTTAGAGTTCTGTTTTTTTTTAAAGAGAAAACTATACACAATTATTTACATTTTAAAAATTATTGGTAGAAGTCGCATGAGGTAAGGAATAACTAATACTATCATACTGTATTATTTATGCAACATTAAATAAAAATCGCATGGCACAAAATACATACTAAACAAGTTATCCATTTCAAGGATTTAAAGTACATCTCAATATTAATGATACATTGTCTTACAATAAAAGCCAGAGTGCTCTGGCATGTCTCCTGTGATAGGTGAAAATGTTTACAGCATCAGTAATATAGAAGTGAATTTTACTTTGCATGCCTGAGATGTTATAAATAAACATGTCCCATTCAATACATAATACTAATGCTGGAAAACAGCTGACCAAATAATAATGATAAAGCTAACCAAATGTTTAAGGAAAGGTCTTTTTAAAATATTTTGAGGAATTTTATAATTATTAGTCAGAGTTCTTTAAATTTGACTTTGAAATAAATAAGGCCTGAGCTATGAATGAAGTTGACATATTAAGACATTACTTCAGCCATTAATTTTGGATATTTCTATAATGCTTATTCACTTTATCACATTCTGTCATTAGGGTTGAATTACAGGACAAAAATTATTATATTCTAAATCTTTCTTTTGTTCAAAATATAAGCAAACAGACAAGAGAATCCTGCTGAAATACAATAGTGTTTTTTTTTCAATCACTTATCAAGTGTTCATAGTCATACTATTTACAGTTTAGTCATTGTGGGCCTTGCTTTTGCTAGAAAACCTTTTTTAAAAACAAATATTCTTTTCTGTATTAAGCATTAAGCACATCACCTGTCTCCAGAATTGTTGACTATTAAGTTTGCCTCTTTTTAATGTTCTGGTCCATATTCTGGAACTGGCTGGGAGTAGTTAGGGAAGAGCCAGGAAGCAGCCAGTGGAAGCAGCTAAGCATACAGGCACCTAGCAAGAATGTGCCCTGGAATGGGAGTCAGAAACCAAAAGGAGTCAAGGTGAACCCAAATGAACATAAGTGCAGAGCAAATCCAGAAGCCAGAGCCAGGGATCAAAGGCAACTTCAGTTCTAATAGATAGTTATTGAGGGTGGGGAGGGGAACAGAGCTAGCAAGAGGAATCCAGTAGCCAAAGATGATGAGCAAAAACATGGTAAGAGAGAGAATCAAGGAGAGGGCAGAGCAGTTACTATAGTTGGGATTGAATTAGTGCCAGGAAGATTGTTCAAAGAGCAAAAGTGCCTGTTCAGAATTCTGCTGAACATCTCATTTGGCTTCTACTTTTGTTTATTCTTAATCTTCCCATCCTGGTGTTTTTGATCCCAGGCCTTGAAGGCATGAAGAGTGGCTTCTGACATTTTAACTTATAAACATTTTCTTTCTCTCCAAGAAAAAGAGCAAAGGTCTTAACGTTTCAAAATCCAAAGAGAAAAACATGGAACTGAGAATCAATTGGTAACAAATTTGGTTGTAGTGTATTAAGAACCAATTTAGACTTTGTTTTTATACTTTAAACTAGGTCAACATACCCAAAATAGAAATGTAAAATATAGCATGAAATATGTTTCTGATATTGCTAGTGCTGTGGACCATAAGTAAATCAAGTAATTACATCAAATTACCTATGGTTCAGGATTGTATGATTGGGGAGTGAAAGTTCAGATCATGTTGTACATGCACATTTAGTAGTAGAAATTCATAGCTTTAATGAATTTTTATAAGTGAAATATTTTACTCTCTCCACCAAACATTCAAAAGATCATACTCCTACTCAGATTATTTATTATCATGATGATACTTTTTATAAAGATCAAGTATGAGTAACCTACAAAAAATTGTAAGTTGTTCCTAAGGGCATAACATCTAGAAACACGTGGTTCCTCTAGTCAATAGGTTTCTTACATTGGCCAAAGATATTCAAAGAGAGATGAGTTAGGGGAAATAGTACCATAGGCAAGAGGGAAAAAATTGTCTTCTCTCTTCCCTCTGCTCTTCATCTTCTTTGCCTGGCTGAATGTGGTTTTCATTTTATACCCTATTCTAGTTATAAAAATAAAAACAAATATCATTAATTTCATAATGCAAGGATTTCTAATGCACTAACCTTTTTATTTTAAATGTTATTAATATAGAAAAGTACATCATATTATAAAATGCAGTAACTATTACATTCATTCATTCATTCAAAAAGCATGTACTAGGTGCCTTCCCTGACCAGAGATGGGCCCTAAGAGACAGCACCTACTCTCCATTCACTATTTCAATCTGATTTCAGGGGAAAAGAGAACTAACCTGGCTCAATTTTTACTTTTGCACTCTGTAATCTTTTCACTACTCAATACAATTAGAGGATCGCATTATTTACCTGCTGAAAATCCTTCAATCACTTCTCATGTCAGTAGAATAAAATCTAGACTGGTTACTTTGTCTTATTTATTCCTGAATAATCCTGCCTCTGTCTTTCTAATTTCAGATCTTGACAGTATCATCCACAGGCCTTCTTTCAGGATCTCATGTCTGCCTAGCTTCTTTCTACCTTAGGACTTTACACATGTCTCTCTGTCTGGAACATTCAGACACACACACACATACACACATGCACACGCTATGCATAGCTAGCTCCTCCTTATTCTTCAGGTTTCAAATTAAATATAACCCCTTGGAGAGAACGTCCCTGAAACTACCATGTAAAATAATTCACTTCACATGCTTCCTCCTATTTCTTATTGTTTACTTCATCGTACGTATAGCTATTTGTAATCAAATTATTTACTTGTTAATTTTTTAAGTTTCTTCCACTAGGTTATACATTCCATGAGGGCAGTGACACTAGGCAGTACTAAATCTTGACCTAAGATGTTCAGTAAATTTTGTTGAATGATATTACATGAATAAAACAATAAGGAAATAATTGCAAGGTAGCATTTACATAAGCACATGGCAGTTTAGTACTCATTCTAGATGTATATTCTGGGAAAGGCTTCATCAGAATATAATAGGACTTGCAGTAAGGTATTTTAATAGTAGGAAATAATCTAGTTTGGTAGGTCATATGTTCCCAGGAATATTTCTTTCACTGAGTTCAGTGAAATGAAGAGAAAAGAAAAATCCTTTGTGAGCACCATCAAACCTCTTCTGAATGTACAAAGTACAGAGGTGGTTCTATGCGAGAAACTTCAGGTAGTCAGTGCTTATTTTATGGGAGGAGAAAACTGAACCTTTCTGTGAGTGACTCTAGGATTATAACTAAGACCTAAAACCCAGTCTACTTCTAGTTCTTTCCTGCTCCACTCCTACTGTGAACACGAAGTCTAGCAATTTACAGACAATTTTCAGACATTTATCTGTGGCCTTTCTCATACTTATTTCTTCATTTTTCCTTTTTTATTTAAGTTCAGGGGTACATGTGCAGGTTTGTTTTATAGGTAAACTCGTGTCATGGGGGTTTATTGTACAGGTTATTTTGAAACTCAGGTATTAAGCCTAGTACCCATTAGTTATTTTTCCAGATCTTTTCCCTCCCACCCTCCACCCTCTAATAGGCCCCACTGTCTTTTGTTTCCTTCTGTGTGTCCATGTGTTCTCATCATTTAACTCCCACTTATAAGTGAGAAGACGTGGTATTTGGTTTTCTGTTCCTGTGTTAGTTTGCTAAGGAGAATGGACTCCAGCTCCATCCGTGTTCCTGCAGACGACATGATCTCACTCTTTTATATGGCTGTGTAGTATTCCATGGTGTATATGTACCATATTTTCTTTATCCAGTCTACCACTGATGTTTATTTAGGTTGATTCCATGTCTTTGCTATAATGAATAGCACAGCAATGAACATATGCATGCGTCTTTGTAATAGAACAATTTATATTCCTTTGGGTCTATACCCAGTAATGGGATTGCTAGATTGAATGGTAGTTCTGTTTTCAGGTCTTTGAGGAACCACCACACTGTTTTCAACAATGGTTGAACTAATTTGTAATCCCACCAATAGAGTATAAGCCTTCCTTTTTCTTCACAACCTTGCCAGCATCTGTTATTTTTTGACTCTTTAGTAATAGCCATTTTAACTGGTGTGAGATGGTTTTGATTTGTATTTTTCTAATAATCAGTGATGTTAAGCTTTCTTTCATATGCTTGTTGGCTGCATGGATGTCTTTTTAAAATTTAATTTAATTTTAGTTTACTGTAAGTTCTGAGATACGTATGCAGGATATTCAGGTTTGTTACATAGGTAAATGTGTGCCATGATGGTTTGTTGCACTTATCAACCCATAACCTAAGTATTAAGCTCCACATGTATTATCTCTTTATCCTGATGCTGCCCCTCCCACAACCTTCCAACAGGCCTCAGTGTGTGTTGTTCCCCTTTATGTGTCTGTGTGTTCTCATTGTTCAGCTCCCACTTATAAGTGAGAACACACATGTATGTCTTCTTTTGAAAAGTGTCTGCTCATGTCCTTTGCTACTTTTAATGGGATTTTGTGTTAATACTTTTTTTGTAATTTTGTTTAATTTCCTTATAGATGCCAGATATTAGGCCTTTCTCAGATGTATAGTTTGCAAAAATTTTCTCCCATTCTGCAGGTTGTCTGTTTACTCTGCTGATAGTTTCTTTAATTAGATCTCATTTGTCAATGTTTGCTTTTGTTGCAATTTCTTTTGGCATCTTCGTCATGAAATCTTTGCCAGTTCCTATGTCCACAATGGTGTTACTTAGGTTGTCTTCCAGGGTTTTTATAGTTTTGGGTTGTACATTTAAGTCTTTAATCCATCTTAAGTTGATTTTTGTAAATAGTGTAAAAAAGGGGTCCAGTTTCAATCTTCTGCACATAGCCAGTTATCCCAGCACTATTTATTGAGTACTTTCCCCATTGCTTGTTTCTGTCAGCTTTGTCAAGGATTAGATGGTTGTAGGTGCGTAGCCTTATTTCTGGGCTATTTTGTTCCATTATTTTACATGTCTCTTTTTGTACTAGTACCATGCTGTTTTGGTTACAGTAGCCCCGTAGTATAGTTTGAAGTTGGGTAGTGTGATGCCTCCAGCTATTTTTTGTTCCATATGAATTTTCAAATAATTTGTTTCTAGTTCTGTGAAGAATGTCATTGGTAGTTTGATAGGAACAGCATTGAATCTATAAATTGCTTTGGGCAGTATGGCCATTTTAACAATATTGATTCCATGAGCATGGAATGTTTTTCCATTTGTCTGTGTCATCTCTGATTTCTTTGAGCAGTGTTTTGTAGTTCTCCTTACAGAGATCTTTCGCCTCCCTAGTTAGTTGTATTCCTGGGTATTTTGTGTTTTTTTCTGTGGCAAGTGTGAATGGTATTGCATTCCTGATTTGGCTCTTAGCTTAACTGTCGTTGGTGTATAGGAATGCTAGAGATTTTTGTACATTGATTTTGTATCCTGAAACTTTGCTGAAGTTGTTTATCAGCTGAAGAAGCATTTGGACTAAGACTATGGGGATTTCTAGATATAGAATTATGCCATCTGCAAACAGGGGTAGTTTGACTTCCTTTCTTCTTATTTGGATGCCTTTATCTCTTTCTCTTGCCTCATTGAACTGGCCAGGACTTCAAATACTATGTTGACTAGGAGTGGTGAGAGAGGGCATCCTTGTCTCGTGCAGGTTTTAAAGAGGACTGTTTCTAGGTTTTGCCTATTCCATATGTTGGCTGTGGATTCATCATAGATGGTTCTTATTTTTTTGAGGTATGTTTTTTCAACACCAACTTTCTTTAGAGTTTTTAACATGAAGGGATGTTGAATTTTACTGAAAGCCTTTTCTGCATCTATTGAGATAATCATGTAGTTTTTGTTTTTAGTTCTGTTTCAATGATGAATCACATTTGTTGATCTGCATATGTTGAACTAATTTTTCATCCCAGGGATACAGCCTACTCAACTATGGTGAATAAGGTTTTTGATGTGCTGCTGGATTTGGTATGCCAGCTTTTTTGTTGAAGAGTTTTGCACTGGTGCTCACTAAGGATATTGACCTGAAGTTTTCTTTTTTGTTGTTGTTGTGTTTCTACTAGGTTTTGGTGTCAGGGTGATGCTGGCCTCTTGAAATGAGAAAGCAGTCCCTTCTCCTCAAATTTTTGGAATAGTTTGTAGAAATGATACCAGCTCTTCTTTGTATATCTGGTAGAATTTGGCTGTAAATATATCTGCTCCTGGGATTTTTTTGGTTGATAGGCTATTTATTACTGATTCAAATTTGTAGCTCATTATTGGTGTGTTTGGGGATTTGATTTCCACCTGGTTCAGTGTTAGGAGAGTATATGTGTCCAGGAATTTATCCATTTTCTCTAGATTCTCTAGTTGTGTGCCTAGACAGTTCATAATATTCTCTGATGGTTATCTGTGTATCTGTGGGGTCAGTGGTAATATCCCCTTTCTTGTTTCTAATTGTATTAGTTGGATCTTCTCTTTATTCTATTTTATTAGTTTAACTAGCTATTAATTAAAAAAAAAAAAAAAACATCCTGGATTTGTTTACCTTTTAAATAGTTTTTCATTCCTCATTCTCCTTCAGTTCAGCTTTGATTTTGGTTATTTCTTGTTTTCTGCTTGCTTTGGGGTTAGTTTCCTCTTGGTTCTCTAGTTCTTTTACTTGTGATCTCTTTAAGTTGAGATCTTTATAGCTTTTTGATGTGGGCATTTAGTGCTATAAATTTCTCTCTTATCTCTGCTTTAGCTGTGTCTCAGATATTTTGGTATGTCATATCTTTTTTCTCATTAGTTACAAAGAACTTCTGATTTCTGTCTTAATTTCATTATTTAACCAAAAGTCATAGGAGCAGGTTGTCTAATTTCCATGTAATTTTATGGTCTTGAGCAATTTCCTTAGTCTGACCTCTAATTTTATTCTGCTGTGGTCCAAGATAGTTGTTATGATTCAGTTCTTTTGCATTTGTTGAGAAGTGTTTTATGTCTGATTACCTGGTCAATTTTAGAATATGTGTCATGTGGTGATGAGAAGAATGTATACTCTGTTGTTTTTGGGTGGAGAGTTCTGTAGATGTCTACCAGGTCCATTTGATTCAGTGCTGAATTGAGGTCCCAAATATCTTTGTTAATTTCTTGCCTTGATGATATGTCTAATACTGTCAGTAGGGTATTGAAATCTCCCACTATTATTGTTTGGGATGCTAAATCTCTTTGTAGGTCTCTAAGAACTTGCTTTTTGAATCTAGGTGTTCCTGTGTTAGGTGCATCTATATTTAGGATAATTGCTTCTTGAATTGAACCCTTTACCATTATGTAATTCTCTTCTGTGTCTTTTTTATCTTTGTTGGTTTAAAGTCTGCTTTGTCTGAAATGAGGATTGCAACCCTTCCTTTTTTCTGTTTTCCATTTACCTGGTAGATTTTTCTTCATTCCTTTATTTTGAGCCTAGGGATGTCATTGCATGTGAGATGGGTCTCTTGAAGACAGCATACCAATCAGTCTTGGTTCTTATTCAGCCCGCCACTCTGTGCTTTTTAACTAGGGGCATTTAGCCCATTAACCTTCAAGGTTAGTATTGATATGTGTGGATTTGATCCTGTCATCATGATATGAGCTAGTTATTATTCAGACTTGTTTGTGTAGTTGCTTTATAATTTCACTGGTCTGTGTATTTCAGCATGTTTTTGTAGTGGTTGGTAATGGTCTTTCCTTTTCATGTTTAGTGCTTCCATCAGAAGCTCTTATAAGGCAGTTCTGGTAATAACGAATTGCCTCAGCATTTGCTTGTCTGAAAAGTTTTATTTCTCCTTCACTTTTGAAGCTTAGATTGTCTGGATATGAAATTCTTGGTTGGAATTTCTTTTCTTTAAGAATGTTGAGATTATGGTAAATGGGAAGCAGGACTAGATTGGAGCTCCCACTCAAACAGACAAAACTGTGTGTGGAGGCTTGCATCATGAACTTTTTGCTCCAGAATGACTGCAGACCCTCTGAAGGAAGTGGATTGCTCCTGCAGGACCCAGGAGACATCCCAAATACTGTGAGTGCCCAAACTGTGGAAGTGGGAAAAGGAAATCGTCCACCCTTGAACACACACCCCCACTGGGGAACCTGAAGGTCTAGATTACAGGAGAAGACTGACCTTACCTGGAGCTGAGTCAGTTTAGAGAGCTGAGAAAAACACAGGAATAGAGGAAGCAGTGGGAAAAGCCCTGTGGGCTTGCTGGGTCCCCTAGCAAGCCATTTCTGCCTTATCTCACGGGGGCCCTTCAGGACAGCTGCCAGAGGCACTGGGAAAATGCCACAGGGAGAAGGAAACCTCCAACTGAATTATGTAACAATGTGAACCCATTGAGAAGTCTCCTGGCCAGAACTCAGGGGAGGGCATGAATGTAGTGTGCAGACTCCACAGGTGGGAGAATAATGAAAGCCCTATTTGCTTTCACAACTGGGAGGCAGGTAGCCTGGGGCAAGTTCTCAGCCCTGCTCACCTACTTCCTGGAAATAGACTCTGCTGTTGTAGGGGTTGGTGAGGGAATGCTGGAAGTGAGACCAGCCCTTTAGGTTGCATAGGAACTGGGTGAGGCCTGTGACTGCCAGCTTTCCTCCACTGCCCTGACAACCTGCATGACACAGTAGAGGCAGCCATAATCTTCCTAGGAACAGAATTCTATTGACCTGGGAACCTCACCTTCATCTCCCACAGCAGCCACAGCAAGACTTGCCCAAGTAGAGTCTGAGCTCAGCCCTGGTAACTGAAGACAAAGAACATGTACTCTTGAGAGTTCTAGGGCCCTGCCCACCACCTGTTTCTCCCCATACTACCACAGCTGATGCTATATTGAAAATGCCACCTCCTGGCAGGAGGCCAACCAGAACAAAAATAGTGCATTAATCGACCAAATCTAAGGGCCCTCACAGAGTCTGTTTCACCCCCCTGCCACCTTCACTGAAGCAGGTTCTGATATCCATGGCTGAGAGACCCACAGACGGTTCACATCACAGGACTCTGTCCAGACAACCCCCAGTACCAGCCTGGAACCTTATAGACTTGCTGGGTGGCTAGATCCAGAAGAGAGAGCAATCACTAAAGCTCGGCTCTCAGGAAGCCACACCCTAAGGAAAAGGGACAGAATGCTACGTCAAGGGAACAACCCATGGGACAAAAGACTCTGAATAATGGCCTTGAGCCCTAGACCTAGCCTACCCAAATGAGAAGCCAGAAAACCAACTCTGGTAGTATGACAAAAAAAGGTTCTTCAACACCAGCAAGAAAGCACACTAGCTCACCAGCAGTGGATCCAAACCAAGAAGAAATCTGTGATTTACCTGAAAAAGAATTTAGAAGGTTAGTTATTAAGATGATCATGGAGGCACCAGAGAAAGGTGAAGCCTGATGTAAGGAAATCCAAAAAATGATACAAGAAGTGAAGGGAGAAATATTTAATGAGATAGCATAAAGAAAAAAACAATTAAAACTTCAGGAAACAATGGAAAAACTTACAGAAATGCAAAATTTGTTCTGGAAAGTCTCAGCAATAGCATCAAACAAGCAGAAGAAAGAACTTCAGAGCCAGAAGACCAGGATTTTGAATTAACCCAATCTGACAAGAAGAAAGAATAAGAAAATATGAACCAAGCCTCCAAGAAGTCTGGGATTATGCTAAACAACCAAACCTAAGAATAATCAACATTCCTGAGGAAAATGACAAATCCAAAAGTTTGGAAAATATATTTGGGGGAATAATTGAGGAAAACTTCTCCAGCCTTACTAGAGAACTAGACATCTAAATATAAGAAGCTTAAAGAACTCCTAGGAAATTCATTGCAAAAAGATCATCACCTAGGCACATTGTCATCAGGTTATCTAAAGACAAAAGAAATAGTCTTAAGAGCTTTGATGCAAAAACACCAGGTAACTTATAAAGGAAAATCTATCAGATTAACAGCAGATTTCTCAGCAGAAACTCTACAAGCTAGAAGAAATATGGGCCCTATCTTCAGCCTCCTCAAACGAAACAATTATCAGCCAATAATTTTGTATCCAGCAAAACTGAACTTCATAAATGAGGGAAAGATACAGTCATTTTCAGACAAACAAATGCTGAGAGAATTCGCCGCTACCAAGCCAGCACTTCAAGAACTGCTAAAAGAAGCTCTAAATCTTGAAACAAATCCTGGAAATACATATAAACAGAACCTTTTTAAAGTATAAATCTAACAGGACCTATAAAACAAAAATATAATTAAAAAAAAAGGTATACAGGCAACAAAGAGCAGAATGAATGGAATGGTACCTCACATCTCAATACTAATGTTGAATGTAAATGCCCTAAATATTCCACTTAAAAGATACAGAATTGCAGAATGGATGAGAATTCACTAACCAACCATCTGCTGCCTTCAAAAGACACAACTAACACATAAAGACTCACATAAACATACAGTAAAAGGATGGAAAATGTCACTCCATGCAAATGGACACCAAAAGCAAGCAGGAGTAGTGATTCCTATATCAGACAAAACAAATTTTTTTTTAATTATACTGTAAGTTCTGGGATACATGTGCAGAATGTGCAGGTTTGTTACATAGGTATACACATTCCATGTTGGTTTGCTGCACCCATCAACTTGTCATCTACATTAGGTATTTCTCCTAATGCTATCCCGCCCCTTGGTTCCCACCCCCAACAGGCCCCAATGTGTAATGTTTCCCTCCCTGTGTCCATGTGTTATCATTGCTGAACTCCCACTCATGAGTGAGAACATGCAGTGTTTGGTTTCATGCTCCAGTGTTAGCAGACAAAACAAATTTTAAAGCAACAGCAGTTTAAAAAGACAAAGAGAGACATTACATAATGGTAAAAGGTCTTGTCCAACAGGAAAATATTACAATCCTAAATATATATGCACCTAACACTGAAGGTCCCAAATTTATAAAACAATTACTAAGAGACAGCAACCCAATAATAGTGGGGGACTTCAACACTCTGCTGACAGCATGAGACAGGGCATCAAGACAGGAAGTTAACAAGGAAACAACTGATTTAAATTATTCCCTGGAATAAATGGACTTAACAGATATTTACAGAACATTCTATCCAACAAACACATAATATACATTCTATTCAACAGTGCATGGAACTTTCTCCAAGATGGCCACAGTACAAGTCTCAACAAATGTATTAGTCCTTAAACTTTTACTAAACCATTATTTATGGATCTAACGCACTTGTAAACCATACCAGCAGCGTATTATTTGTCCTACATGCTCATAAATTTTTTTTTGTCATGGTTAGATGATTCCCAGTAATCATACTTTAATTCTAATGAGACGTAAATAAGTAAAAAAATTATAATACTTAAAACAGATACTACTCTGCATATATCACATGACTGGTGGAAAAAGAAATCATTCATTTAACAAATATTGATTAAAGATCTCTTTGTGCCAACTATTATGGCAGGTGTGGAAGAATCAGAATTAACTAAGAAGATAAAACAGACATAGAAGCATGTTAATGAAGAACTAGCTAGAAGGGAAGGATACAGAAGGGTGGTGTTGGCACAAATCTCTGCTTTAGATAAATCAGGAAGTTTTCTAAAGAAGACATTTAAGCTGAGATTAGAAGTAAAAGTAAGAATCTGGCTGTAGGACTCGGGTTGGAGAGTAAGTAAGAAGAAATCAGGAGGGTTGAGCATTCCAAGCAAAGAAAACAGCAAAAGACTAGGGACATGAGACAATTTACGGCACATTGCTTGGCTTGGATGTAGCTAGTAGAGTCGTTAGTTAGGCAACAAGTATTTATTGAATAACTACTAAGTGCCAAGCATCTTGCTTGGTTTTAGGAATTTCAGATGTAAAGAAAACAGACCCTCAGAAAAATTACAGGTAAGCTCAGAAGACAGATGTTAAAGAAATGATTTGAAGTGTATCATGTGCTTCAAAGAAGTGCTACTAAGTGTAGAAGAATAGTAAGTTTGAAGTACCAACAAACATTGCTCCTCTCTCTCAAGTTTGTCTGCTTTTGCCTGCCTTCATAAAAAAAAAAAACTTGCTTTTCCTGTCTCCATTCACAAACCCAACTCAAGTAGGTAGTCTCATTGCCTAAGAATACACTTTTGACATTATATATAAAAGAAATAATCTCTGAGGCTTTTCCTGGTTTTGTCATCATTGGTATAATGATTCAAAGCATGGAAGTGAATAACTGACCTAAAGAGGACAAAGGGTGTAAGTGGAAGAAAGGAGCAAGGCCCAGCACAGAGCTCTGAGGAGCGCACAAAGAAACTTGAGAAAGAGCGGAACAAGAAGTCAGAGTAAAACAGAAAGAGAGAGGGTGGGCAAGTGAGGTGGAAACATAGGCAAGGCCCAGATCATGAAGGACAATGTAAAGAATGAAAGAGTTTTGTTCAAAATGGCCCCTCACCCTCAACAGTTCCTTAGTTATCCTTCCTCTACTGCCTGAACTACTTTACTCCTTTTGTCACTTCTCTATGGACATTTCAGAAAGTCCCTTATTTCCTCTGTTCAACACCCATTGCCTTGAGACAACCCTCCTCTTCCCCACACACATATGGCTGATGTGACTTAGCCAACTTTACTATGAGAAATGTAGAGTTACTGAAAGGGATTTTTTTCTCCCACTCTTTATCTCTGTTAAACATTTTTGTTGGTTTTATTGTAGTATAATTTACATAAATAAAATTAATCAAGCTTAAGTGCATATGTCACTGAATTTAGACAATTGGGTATAGAGTGTAACTATCACCCCATTCATGGCATAGAACTCCCCATCACCATATAAAGTTACTGTATACTACCTTTGCAGTTAATTTCTTCTCTCCACCCTCTGGAAAACACTAATCAGTTTTCTGACACTATGTTGTGGCTTTTTCTAGAATTTTATATAATGGAATAATAGAATATGTAGTCTTCTGCATATGGCTTCTTTCACAAACCATAATAATTTATAGAATCATCAATGTGTGTATAGTTTGTTCCTCTTTATTGTTGAGTAGTCATTCATAATATGGATATGCCACAAATTGTTTATTCATTCACAAGTTGTTGGCGTAAGGGGGCTTCAAAAAGTTCACAGAAAATGGAATTAAAAGATAAAAATAAAAAATGTAAACATTATAAACATAACCTCAACCAAGTTAAAGACACTTTTGTAAGTGATGATACCAGCTGTTTAGTTCATCCCTAAAGAACTGAGGGTCCTGGACATTTAACCGTGTCAATGCAGTCTTCTTTATGTTATTAACTGCAGAAAGATGGGTGCCCTCTAAAGATTCTTTAAGATTTGGAAACAAAAAGAAATCAGAAGGAGCCAAATCAGGACTGTAAGGTGGATATTTAATGATTTCCCATCAAAACTCTTGCAAAATTGCCTTTGTTTGATAAGAGCAGGAACATAGTCATGATGGAAAAAGACTCTCAGGTGAAGTGTTCTGGGGTGTTTTTCTGCTAAAATGTTGACTAAATTCCCAAAACTCTCTCAAAATAAGTAGATGTTGGCCTTCCAGAAACCTACCAAGCAAAATGCTTTAAGCATCCCAAAACAGTCACCATGAATTTTGTCCTTGACTGAGCCGCTTTTGCTTCAACTGGGTCACTTCCACCACTTGGTAGTCATTGCTTTGATTGTGCTTTGTCTTCAGGGTAGTACTGGTAAAGTCATGTTTCATTTCCTGTTGCAATGTTTTGAAAAAATGCTTCAGAATCTTGATCCATTATTTAAATTTTCATTGAAAGTCCTGCTCTTGTCTATAGTTAATTTGTGTGCAACCAGTTTGGCACCCATTGAGTGAAAAGTTTACTCAACTTGAATTTTTTAGTCAGAATTGTATACTCTGAACCAATTGATATGTCTATGGTATTGGCTATTCTGTGATTAATCATTGGTCCTCTTCAATTAGGGCATGAAAAAGATGAATTTTTTTCTCAAAAATACATGTGGATGGTCTGCTTCTGCAGACTTCATCTTCAACATCATCTCATCTCTCCTTGCAGCAAGTTATCCATTTGTAAACTGCTGATTTGTTTGAGGCATTATCTCCGTAAACTTTGTGTAAAGCACCAATGATTTCACCATTCTTCATCATAAATTGAATCTTTGTTCTTGTTTCAATTTTAGCAGCATTTATATTGCTTTGATAGGAGCTCTATTAAAACTGATATACTTCGTAGTGCTACAAACTACATTTTGTTAGGCCACATAATACCAAGTTAGTATGAGTTTATTTTGGTGCAAAAATTTTTTGAAATCCATGCACTTTTTTTTATGATACACATTTTCCATGAACATTGAAGACCCCTCATATTTCAATTGTTTTCAGCTTGAGACTATTATGAATGAAGAGTCTATAAGCTTTGCTGTACAAGTCTTCATGGAAATATGTGTTCATTTCTTTTGGGCAAGTCCTAGGAGTAAAACTGTTGAGTCAAATGGAAAGTATATGTTTAGTAGTTTAAGAAGCTGCAAATTGTTTTCCAAAGTGGCCATGCCATTTCATATTCTGTCCAGAAATGTATGAGAGTTCCAGGTGCTCAATATTCTCACCAGTGCTTGCCAGTCTTTAATCTGACCCATTATAGCAGACGTGTAGTGGTGTCTCATTGTGATTTTAATTTGCAATTCCCAATGACTAATGATACAGAATATTTTTTCATATACTTATTTGCTATTTGTACCTCTTCTTTGGTGAAGCATGCATTTAAATATTTTGCTCATATTTTAATAGAGTTTTTGTCTTCTTATTACTGAATAATACAAGAAATTTATATATTCTGGATATAAGTCCTTTATGACATAATGTGTTTTGCAAATATTTTCTGTCAGTTAGTGCTTGATTATTTATTTACTTATCAATGTCTTTTGAAAAGCAAAGTTTTAAATTATAATAAAGTTCAATTTATCTTTTTTTATAGTTTGTTTTCTTCATATCCTAGTTAAGAAATGTTTGATAAATCCAAGGTCATTAAAAATTTGTCATGTGTTTTCATGTAGAAGTTTTATAGTTTTAGCTCTTACATGTACAACTATAATCAATTTTGAATCAATTTTTGTATATAATTTGAGCAAATGATCAAAATTAATTCCTGTATAAATTTTTTTTATTTTAGTACCATTTGTTTAGTGATTATCATTTCCCCTATTGAGTTATCTTGACCATTCTGTTGAAAATTAATTGATCACATATTTTTAAGTCCATTTCTTTAATCTTTGCTGTATTTCATTAATTGCTACACCAATGACACTCTTGATTATTTTGAAATCAAGAATTACAAGCCTTTCAACATTGTTGTTATTTTTCAAAATTGTTTTGACTATTTCACATGCTTTGCATTTCCATATAAATTTTAGAATAAGTTTATCAATTTCTACAAAAAGAAATTTGCTAGATTTTAATAGTAATTATATTAAATCTATAGATTGATTTGAGGAGAATATACAGCTCAGTATAACTAATGTATAAGCATGTTATATCTCTTCAGTTATATCGGTTTTATTTATCTTCTTTCAGCAACGTCTTATAGTTTTCCATACACAGGTTGTGAAGATATTTTGTTGAATTTATCCTTAATTATTTTGTATATTGTGGCTAATTAACTGGTGTTTTAAATTTTCAATTCTTTATTGCTAACATATAGAAATTAAATATGTTTTTATGTTGACCTTTTATCCTGCAACCTTGTTAAATTCATTTACTAGTTCTTATAACTTATTGAGTTTTTTGAGTTTATTATATACATGGTCATGTAATCTATAAATAACATTTTTCTTTGCCATCTGTATGACTTGTATTTATTGCTTTGTTGCATTTATTAAAATTTCTGATATGATAATAGGAGTGGTAAGGGTTAATATCGTTTTCTTCTCAATCTTAGGGGAAGAGCATGCAATCTTTCACCATGAAGTATTATGTTTGTTGTAGTTTTTTTGTAGTTACCTTTTATCAGAGTCAGAACATTTTCTTTAGTCTCTAGTTTGGTGCAAATTTTTCTAATGGCTGGATGTTTAATTTTACCAAATGACTTTTTTCTTCATCTATTGGGAATGTCATATAATTTTTTCTTTATTTTTTCTTAATATGGTGAATTACATTAATTAATTAATTTTTTAAAATGTTGAATCAATTTTTTAAAGTAATTAATTTTTTAAAATGTCTAACCAACGTTGCATTCCTAAGACAAACTTCTCTTGGTCTTGATGCATTGTCTTTTTAAAATATATTGCATGCAATTTGCTGATATTGTGATGAAGATTTTGCGCCTTGAGAGATTATTAGTCGGTAGGATTTTTTTCCTTTGTAATGTCTTTGTAATGCTTTGTTACCAGGGCAATGCTAGCCTTATAAAATGAGTTGGGGAGTGTTCCCTTCTCTGTTATTTTCTGGACAAGTTTGTATAGAGTCTGTATTATTTCATCTTTAAATGTTTGATGTAATTTGCCAGTGAAGTCATTTAGTGGAGTCGTCTTCTTCTTTTTTATTCTGAGATGAAGTCTCACTCTGTCACTTAGGCTGGAGTGCCGTGGTGTGACGTCAGCTCACCGCAACCTCCGCCTCCCAGGTTCGAGCAATTCTCCTGCCTCAGCCCCCCAAGTAGCTGGGATTACAGGCATACGCCACCATAACTGGCTAATTTTTTGTGTTTTTAGTAGGAACGGGTTTTCACCATGTTGGCCAGTCTGGTCTCAGACTCTTGACCTCAGATGACCCACCTGCCTTAGCCTCCCAAAGTGCTGGGATTACGGGCTTCAGCCACTGTGCCCGACCACTGGAGTTTTCTTTGTGTGTAGTTTTTTAAACTATAAATTCATGTTCTTTAGTAAACACTGTGTATTCCAGTTATTTAAGTAAGTTTGTTCTTGAGTACACTTTGATATTTTGTCTTTCAGAAATTTGTCCATTTCATCTATGTTCCTAAGTCGTAGGTATAAAGCTATTCGTATGTCTTTATTATACTATGAAAATAGGTATCACCTTACTGATGCCTACTTTTATATTCCTGATATTATTAGTTTGTATTTTCTCTCTTCTTCTTGATCAGCCTGTCTAAAGGTTATCTAATTTTATTCATTTTCTCAAAGAACCAACTTTTGGTTTCATTGATTTTTAACAACTTTTGTTTTCCATTTCATTAATTTGTGCTCTTAGCTATGTTATTTTCTTACTACTGCTTGCTTTAGGTTTAATTTGCTCTTTTCTTACTAGTTTCTTAAAATGAAAGCTTATTGATTTAAGAACTTTGTTCATTTCTAATATGAACACTTACTACTCTAAATTTCCCTCTAAATTATACTCTCTGTCACAGGAATGTTTATATATGTGTGTTCATTTTCATTCAATTTAAAATATTTACTAATTTCCTCCATGATTTCTCCTTTGACCCATATTTTATTTATGTGTGCATTGTTTAAGTTCCCGGTATTTGAGGGTTTTTCCAGATATCTTAGTATTTAGCTCAATTCTATTATGATTAGAGAATATATTTTTTATTACTTCAATTATTTTCAATTTCCTGAGGTTGGTTTTATAGCCTAAAATATGGTCTGTCTTGGGGGACTACTCCATGTGTGCTTAAGAAGAATGTATGTTCTGCTGTTTTGGGGTGCAGTGCTATATAAATAGCAATTAGGTCAAGTGTTGTTCAGGTCTTCTGTGTTCTTACTGAATCACTCTGATTTTTCTATCAATTACCAACAAAAGAGTGTTGAAGTATCTAAATATAATTTTGGTTTTGTCTGTTTCTCCTTTTAGTTCTACCACTTTATGTTTTATGCATTTGAAGATCTGTTATTAAACACACATTATATCTTTGCAATAAACTGGCTCTTTACCATTATGTAATGTCTCTTTTTCTTATTCTGAAGTCTCTGTCTGACATCAATGTACCTAATTCAATTAGGATTTTCATATTTTATGTTTTTCCATAATTTTACTTTTATTTCATTATTTACTTTCAGCCTACCTATGTCTTTATTTTTAAAATGGATTTTGTGTAAACAGCATTTAGTCTGTTCTTGCTTTTTTATCTAATACATTTCTGTAATTCAGCTCATGTGGTTAGAACAGCATTGTCCAGTAAGGTAGCCTATAACCATGTGTAACTCTGAAGAGCTTGAAATATGTATGGCTGGTCTGAATTGAGATGCATTGTAAGCATACAATACACACGGAATTTTAATGATTTTGTATAAAACAATGTAAAATCTCTCACTGATTTTTATCGATATGTTAATATAGTATATGTTAATATAATTATGTATATAATTAATATAATAGTTAATATAATATAATTTGTATACTTATATATATGAATTGTATAGATTCTATTAAGCAAAATATACAATGAATTTAATCTGTTTTATCTTTAATGTGGCTGCTAGAAAATTTTAAATTATATTTCTATTGAACAACACAAGCTTAGTCCATTTTAGATTAATTTAATTGTTGATTGTTGATATGATTTATTTAAAATCTATCATATTGCTGGTTGTTTTCCATTTGTTCTATTTGTCCTTTTCCCCCTTTCTTCTCTTTCTTGGCCTGCTTTTTAAATAATTTATGACTTTATTTTTCTTCACTACTGGCTTATTATATATATATACTTTAAAAACTTTTTAAATTCCTAAGGTTTACAACATACACTTTATATTTATCACAGGCTACCTTTTAATAATATTACACTACTTTTGATATAGTATAAGTATGTTTTATAGCAAAATATTCTCTTTTTTTGCTTCATTTATGTTATTTTTTCATGCATTATACCTTTACATGTGCCACAATCCATAATACATTGCTTCTATTTTTGCATTAAATAGTCAACTGTTTCTTAACATAAGGGTAATGCCTTTTACATTTACTTTCATCTAAGGTACTTCTGGAGTTCCTCATTTCTTTGCATAGATCAGGGTTTCTCCATGTACCATTTTCTTTCTGCATGAAGAATCTCCTTTTACATTTTTTTTTTCAGTAGCACAAGTCTGCTGATAATCTTTTCATTCAGCTTTTGTTTTTTGGGAAAAAAAATAACTTTACTTTTGAAAGATTTTTTTTTTCAGGATATAACAATTCACGTTGACAGTTTTATCTTTCAATACTTTAAAGATGTCACTCCATTGTCTCCTGGCTTGTATACTTTCTGATGTAAGGTTGGCTTTAATTATTATCTCCATTCCTTTATATGTGATGTATGTTTTTTCTCTTGATGCATTCAAAATTGTTTCTTTATTTTTGGTTTCATGCATTTTTAATATGATGTGTGCAGAGTTTTTTTGGTAAGCTTTTGAGCTTTTTTGCATACTCTGAGCTTTTTGAATCAGTATTTGTCTTATTTTGACTACTGTATCTTCCAGAATTTATTTGGTCTCATTTCATCTTTTTCCTTTCTTCAATTCCAATTGCATGTACATTAGACCACTTTTATATTAGATGAGCGCTCTTGGATGCTCTGTTACGGTTCTTTCCACCCTTTTTTTTTTTATCCCTTTGTGTTTTAGTTTAAATGAGTTTTATTCGGCTGTTTCCAAGTTCACTGATTATTTCCTGTATGAAGTCAACTGAGGAGTGCATTGAAGGCATCCTTTAGTTGTGTTGCTTTGCTTTTTATTTCTAGTATTTTATAAGACTCTTTTTACGGTTTCTGTCTTCTGCCAAAATTCTCCATGTGATCATGTATGTTACTCATCGTTTCAAATAAAACCTTTGACATTTTAATATAGTTATTTTAAAATCCCTGTCTGATTTCCAACCTCTAGGATATCTCTGAGTCTGATTTTATAAATTGTTTTGTCTTTTCACAATGTACTGCTTTTTCTTATCTTTTTATGTCTGATAATTTTTATTGAATACTAGGCATTGTATATAGAACAGTCAAAATTGAAATAAATGCTATGAATGCATAGAAATTAGCATTTTTTTCTTCTGCTAGACTATGAGTGTTGGGGTTGAGTCAATCTAGCCAGAAATTTAAATGGATTTTGGTTTTCTTGTTATGATTGCAGTTCTCTACCAGTTTCAATTTCCTCTAGTCTTACCTTGTGGTTAGAGTTGAAGATAATTTGCTGAATGGTTTTTCTTTTTTCCCCAATGTTCTTGATCTACTCTTGGCTTTAAGCCTTCTTTTGCAACTATGCCACATTGAAGATCTTTCTCCACAATCCTGACTCTTTTCTACTGGTTAGCCTGCTATTGCCTGTTCAGTGCTTGCTATCTGGTGAGGGGACAGGAAGTTTTTCTGTTGTCCTTGTCCAGCTTAGTCTTAGTCATATCCTGTGTGGCTGTGTCTTTGAGGTAGGGCTTTCTATGATTTTGTCCCTCCTCCCACGTCAGCCAAACTCTGCCTTGCAAACTTAGTCTTGCTCAGAGGTTTTCTGAATCTTTCCCATCAATAAAGACCTCCAATGGTATTGATAGAAATTTGTCGTCTAGAATTTTTTTCTACCCCTCTTTAATGAGTAAGCGTATTTTTTTTTTTTTGCCCATCCAGAAGCTGCAGTGATACATTATCTGTGTCCTCGAGTACCAGCGTTAACTGCTGCTTCTATCTCTGTGGCTTCAGGCCATTATTTCGTGAGGGTTCAGAAATACTTCTTGTCATCTCTACAGTAGTGCCCAGTCTGCTTCAGTGAGCTGACACACCACTGAAGGAAGGTCTTTCTGGTCTCTTGTCCTGCCCCCAATCTTTCTTTTAAGCACCTGAGGGGAACCAATGGAAAAGAGTTTGCAAGTACAAACTCCCTTTGTGTCTGTGACTCCCAGAGATCTGTTCTCTCATGCTAGCCCACACTCCACCTTTCTATAAATCTCTTAAAATTTTAGCTGGTGCATGTCATCTTTTTCCCCATGCTTGTTTTCTTCATGCTGTAGATGAACCATTTTGTACATTATTTTGCTGCTTGGAGGGGCTGGTCTGTTTTTGAGTTTCAGGCCTCTTGATTGTTCTATAATCTTAGCTCTCTTAATAAGTTCAAGAAAATGTATGAGTTTGTAACTCATTGTTACAAACTTTCATTGTTATGGTAGAAACACCACTTTTTTCTCCTGTTTGCTACCCCTTAAGAGAATGCAGAACTTTTTCTTCATTATTGAAAGATATTTTTCTGGATATGGAAATCTAGGTTAAAATTTTTTGCTTTCTTTGTTCTTTAATGAGGTTTCTCTGTTATCTACTGGCCTGCATGGTTTTTGATAAAAAGTCTGCTGCTGTTTTTTAATCTTTGTTCCTTTGAGCATAATGTGTCTTTTATCTCTGAGTACTTTTAAGATATTCATTTTATCACTAATTTTTAGTAATTTGATTATGATGTATCTTGATGTGTTTTGCTTTATGTTTATGTTGCTTGAGGCTCATTGAAGTTCTTGGATCTGTGGGTGTATAATGTTCATCAAATTTGGAGAAATTGTGGCTATTATTATTTTTAATATTTTTCCATTTTCCCCTCCCATTTTGATATTCCAATTACACATATTTTACTATTTAATGTAATTAATTACTTATTCATCCTATGTTTATATTTTTCAGTGTGATCTGTCATTTGTTTAATTTTGGTTCGTTTCTACTGCTGTGTCAAATGCACTAATCTTTTTTTCTGCAGTGTGTGTTATCCTATTAGTTTCATTCAGTTACTTTTCATTTTACGTCATCTATTTTCATCTATAGAGGTTAGTTTATTTAAAATATCTTTTGTTTTTCCAATTATTATTTTATGTTTTCGTCTACCTTGTTAAACATATAAATATATTTGTAATACCTATTTTAGCATCCTTGTCAGCTAATTCTGTCTCTCTTGTTCTGCATCTGTATCTGTTGGTTTATTTTTCTCCTGCTTATGGGTGGCATTTTCCTGCTTCTTTGCATGATTGGAAATGTTTGATTGGATGCTGACATTATTAATTTTACATTGTTAGATGCTGGATTTTGTTGTACTCATTTAAATAGTGGATTTTGTTGCTTGGAATCAATATTTGGTCCTTTTGAGGTTTGCTTTTAAGCTTTATGAGACAGATGTAGCATAACCTTTAGTTTAGGCTAAATTGTCCCCATTACTGAGGCACTATCCTTCTGAGAACCCTAATACATGCCCATGTATTAGGAGGATATGTCTGGGTAAAGTTAAAAATTGCTTAACCTATTTCTTTTTGAGGGTTCTTTCTCAGCCTCAGGCAATTCCTTCCATGCATTCACAGATCAGTATGCAGCCTTAACACTTGTGGAGAACCCTAGGAAGATCTGGGGTGCTCTATTTTACTTACAATCTCTCTCTCTGTCTCTGAAAATCATCAATTCAGTATTTGCTTCATAAATTCTAGATACCTTCTTCTCTGTGAAGTCCAAGCTCTGTAACTTCAACTTAGCAAGATGCCAGACTTTGTTTCGGCAGTATTTCACCTTTCTATGACCTAGAAACCCTTTCTCCAGGCTGTAAGATGAGACAATCAAAAGGCTTACTTCGAAATTGGGTGTTGTGGTGCATGCGTGTAGTTCTAGCTACTCAGGAGGCTGAGGCACTAGGACCCCTGGAGCCCAGGGTTTCGAGACTCAGCTAAGCAACTAATGCGAGACCTCGTCTATAAAAAATAAAAATTAAAAAGGGCTCTCCTATAAGTCTCCTTTCTCGCAGAGATCAGTGTCCTATACTGCTTATTGTCTGAATGTCTAAATATTGTTTTGACCAATTTTAATATGTTTAAAGTGGTAAGTTAAATAACAGTCGCTTTACTCTATCATCTCTAAAAGTAGATGTGGCCCACTTAAAGGTTTTAAAGTAGGGAGAAAACTGTAAAAAATGTGGTTAAATCACTCTGATAGGTAAATAAGGTATTAATTGGATGTAATTGAGACTAGAAATGAAAATCAGGTTAAGATACTAATATTCCCAGTAACAGACAGTATGAGCATGAATTTTTGGCAGTAGACACTAGCATAGATAAGAAGTGACAGATACAATAAATTTTTAGGGCAATAGAAACTAGTGACTGATTGAATCTGGGAAAATCAAATGAGATAATGAGCACAAAATAATTTTCAAACATCTATTTAAACATTCATTAAATAACTACTGTGTACCCAGTCTGATGGGTTAACAGAGTACTAATATAAGTAAGACATGGTACTTTGGCTAAGAGAATTAGCAGACTTATCATTATAAAATAATGCAGAGGCTAGCATAATGTAAGTATAAACAAGATGCTGTATTATACAAATAGTGGCACTCTAACAATTGAGGGGAGTCAAGGAAGCCCTAAAGAGAGAGTCATATTTGAGATAGTTCTAGAAGAATAATGGGAGCTTTTCAGACAGATAAGAAGAGAAAGGATATCCAGGAAAAAAATAATAATATAAGCATCGTGATTTCCAAGAATAAAAATAGTATTACTATAAATGAAGTCTTGAATATGTTGTACACTCAATGTGTGTAAACAAAGTATAAAATTATTATAAAAGCAAGATATTATTATCGCATCTTCAAGAATTATTTCTATAGACATATAAATATATCATGGGAAATGTGGAAATAAGTTTTGGTGATGCCATGATACTCAAACTATACTCTGTTTCATCAGTTATACAGCACAGAAGAAATCAATATTTATGCCTACTTCTAATCCAGGTTACAACAAATGCAATTACTTTAAAATGCCTGCATTCATGTACCAAGATAATGTTCAAACAATCCACGCACTTTAAAAGAAATAGAAATAAATATTTGAAATAGCTCTAAGAAATAAAGAAAATGTTATATGGCATTCATTATTTTAAAATTGTTTTTATGTAGGTGAATTCCACTGGCAATCATTGCTATACAACAAAATAACGTTCTTTTTATTTGCCTCCACATCCCTTAGTAACAAATAGAAATTATTCTCAGTATTTTAATTTTAAGCATTCTGATATTAACTTAGACTTAATCTACCTGCTTTCTAGATGGAATTCCCATTCTCATGCATGCCTGTTGTTCTCCAGGCAAGAACCCCTTTTAACCCTCTTCCGAAAATAAGTCTCCAGGCTGTAGCTTTCTGGTAGAGGTTAGTCACCTGGCAGTGCAGTGTGGTGGCGGTGTCTGTGGGTGTAGCTGCTTCTCAAACAGACATTCAGCTGTCTTTTATTGCCCAACATTAACCTTCACTAGCAGAAGTGCCAGAAACAATTTCTGAGCCTTTGCAGGGGGGATCAGGGGCATGACTGATTTAGCACTGTAAATCAGGTTGTATCTGCTTTTCCCCCACTGCAGCCTCAGCTTTCCTGAGTCTGTAAGTCAGCTGTCATGTGTCTTTCTTCTTTGCAGCTTTCTACATTTTGGTAGTATTGTTTGGTTCTTGTTCTCTTTGTCCTTGTGGGTTTATACCTTATTTTGTAAAATCCCTTTACTATCACTGTAGCGGGCCTTTAGCAGGGAGCTGAAAAATGCATATGTTCAATATTTCCTCTTTACCTGGAAGTCTTTCACCTCATTCTTTTTTAATATCTATGTCTGTGTATTTTATAATGTACATAATGTATTTGTGTAAAGATACATTTATATTATTTATAGATAAATGTCTACATATGACATTGTTTAGTTTAAATTATTTTTTCTTCTTACAAATTGTAGTGTATAATTATAAGGTTCAAAGACCTCTGCTCTGCCTGATCTCTGAATGGTGTTGTCTTCCAAGGATCAGAGTTTGGCTTTTCCTCTTTTCGTGTGCATACTCCCCACAGGTGATCTTATTTAGAGCCAATGTTGATGACTCTAAAATTTATACTTTTAGCCATGACTTAGCTCTAGATAATGCAGATTTCACTTGATATCATCACTTGGATGTCTAATGGACACCTCACATGAACATTCAAAATAGAACTCTTGATTCCCACAACTCCACACCTCACACAAACTACACTCATGCAGGCCACCTCAGTTACTCAGTCAAAAATTTATAATGAATTTGATTGTGCTATGATTCCAAAGCTTGAGAACAGAACACCAAAACAAAACTGAAAAGATTGCCGTCACGAAGTTTATGTTCTGTAAGCAAAAGGGAGAGACAACAAACAAATGTAAAAATAAATATATATCTTGTGTTTATATCTATTTACATTTATCTAGGTTAAGTGCTATTGAGAAAAAACTAGGTAAGAAGAATGGATAGTAATGGGGTGTGTGTGTGTGTGTGTGTGTGTGTGTGTGCTGTGTATGTGTGTTTTGTTATCTCTTCTTTCCAGCTTCCAAAATTTTGTCATTAGTGTCTTCTGTGTTCTTTTTGTCTTTATAAGTTTATAGGCTTAAAATACAACCATTAGCTGCAATTTAGTGAAGGTAGAAGAGGGTCCTAAGGGAAATGCACGTGTTCACTTTTCCGTGTTTGCCTGTGAGTTAAAGAATGATAAGGGAATATCCTTAAGATAAGATGATATTCAAGCAGAACCCTGAAACAAGCGAGGAACTAAGCCATGCAAAAATCTGAAATAAGAACATTCCAGATGGAGGGAGCTGCAGGTGATAAAGCCCCTAAATTAGGAGTACGCTTTCTGTGTTAACGAGAAGTCTAGTGTTACTGAAGTGGAGTTGAAAGGTAGGATGGGAAGGGAAGCCTGTAAGAAAAGGAGGTAAGAGACGTGTCATGGGACCAGATCATTTATTGGAAGGCAAGGCATGGATTTTAATTTTTATGGATAGTGAAATAGGAAGCCCTTGGAAAATTTAAAGCAGATATCGTTAAAATTATGTTTAGATAAATCACCTGGGCTGCTATAAAGTATCCTGTAGAGAGACAAAAGCAGAACCAGGGACACCAATTAGGAGAGTATAGGCAAAAGATGACTTGAACCAGAATTTGTGGCAATAGACAAGGTAGATTTTACTGACGGACCAGACAATAGAAGAGCCAAGCATATTCCAAGGTTTTTAATTTGAGAAAAATGGAATTATGGTGTTACTGAGATCGTGAATACTGCAGGTGGAGCAGATTTGTGTGGGTGGATTGGGGGAGGAACAGGAGCTCAGTTGGACATCTTAAATTTGAAAAAACTATTAACTAGATAGTGATGTTGAGTGGTCGTTGGAAATAAAATCTAGGATGTGAAGGAGGAGTCAGGTGGCTAATCTAATTGGAGCTCATCAGTATTTTCACACAATTTAAATACTGTTGTTAAAAGAGTGGCCAATGAAATAAGACAACCAAGAGAAGGTGGTCCCTGGAGGATAAATAAGAGAAGCATTTCGATGAGAAGGGCATAATGAACTCTTGTTAAATGCTGCTGAGAAGGTGAGTCAGATGAAGTCTAAGAAATGAGAATTACGTTGACAATATGGAGGTTATTGATAATGTTGAAAAAGGAAATTTCAGTAAAATGAAGGGAGTGAACACCTAACTAGAATGCTACAGATGGTGACTGATGACTCAGGAAGACAGAAGTTATCTGCTGTAGCAAGGTACACAAGTACTTGAGAAAGAGGAAATGTGGGGCTCAGATGGAAATGGTGGTCTTAGGTAGTAAACCAGACAATTTATCCATTGCAGCTGGAGGGAAGGCAGGAGGCTGTTGGTAGCAGACTGGCACATGTGACCAGAGATGTGGAAACTGACTTTTGGTTGAAATAGCAAGCAAGATTATTATCAGCTGAGAAAATGGATAGTGGAAAGATGTTGAAGGTCAAAGGAAAGAGAAGATGCAAAATAGTTATTTAAGAGAGTAGGAAGGTGAATTAACTAGGAAATTATTATATAAAACTATAGTGGGAAATTATATTTTAACATATAGCATGATTAAAAGCCACTTGAAGATTTAGATCATAAAGAGAGATCAGTCAGCTTGGTCCGGTGATTTTTCTCCATCCATGTTTCTTTGTTCAGGAACAGGTGAAAAGTCAATAGAGATGTAGATTTGACTAGGTTTGGAGTTTGGCCAGGCAAGTTTGATGGAGAGGTGCAAGCAATCCACCTTCCACACAGCAGCCAGAGTCGTGATGCACCCGCCTCAGCCTCCCAACAAACTAAGTATTGGGAAGCTGTCAAGCTCATAGTAGGAAATAAAAATTTTCCAAAACCTAATTTATATTTGAAAATTTAAATTTTTTATTGTTAGTTGTTTATTTTGAAATAACAGACTCACTTTTTTCATTTTTTGAAAAAAAGTATTTGCAGAATTCCTAAGTCTGAATAATCGTAGTTGTCAGCCAGTTGTTTTTTCAAGTCATAATGATGTTTCACGAAGAAAGTGGCCAATTCAGCTTTGAGATAATGAGAAAAGTGTTTTTTCTCAAAATGGCCATTGTCCTTCAGCATGCATACTTTCCATTTTACCACAAAATATAAAAAGATTTAAATTCAAGGGTTGAGATTTAATAAAAAAAATTTTTTTACTGCTCCAGTAAGGATGTTCTTAATAACTAAAACCAACATTGTTATTATTTTTTGTTTTTCTTTTTACTGTGAATATATGTCAGCCAAGGGCACAGTGTCCACCGATATAGTTTGGTGCTATTGCCTTGACTCATGCTAAGACACTAGCAGTTTTACCCACTGTTGCTTTTGCACCATCAATGCAAATATCAACACAGTAGGAAAAGAACATCTCAAAATTGTTATGGATATAGTTCTTATCTCACAGATCCCCTGAAAGGGTCTCAGGATTTTAGGCATTCACAGATCATATTAGAACATGTGATAGCCTGGCACATAGTAGGAAGTCATTAAAATGTTTGTAATATAAATGAGGGGTTATATTATTTTACTACTTAAGTCTATTATTGTTGATTAGGCAACTACTTGTTTTAAAAGTAATTAAATCTTATAAGTTATCATTTTGTTAGAAACATTTTATAAAAGAAAAAATAGGGAATCATTTAATCAAAAGTACATATCAATACCTATCTTTACACAGAGTTATGTGGACGTTGCACATATTGAGTGAAGCATACTTCCTGTCTTGAGAAAGTTCTCAGCATTGCAGACATAAAGGGCATAAACAGTGATAATATTGAACAAGTATGTTAAATTAGTTAATACTGTCAACTTGTAGAAAGAAAACTACATATTAGATATCATTAATGTCTAAGTCCTCTAGGGAGAAAATTTAAAACCCTACTAAATAAAATTAAATAAGACCTGAATAAATGGAGAACTGCATTTAGATGAAGTGACTTAACAATGTAACTATGTCAACTATCCTGAAATTACTCTATAAATTCATCTGCAATCCTGATCCAAACGTCAGTTGTAATAGACAAATAGATGGATGGAATAGACATAAGAAACAGACAAAGGAATGATAACTGTACTATGGAAGAAACTCCTAGAATTAGCGTGACTAAAAACCTAGAAAATATATGGATAATTAGTACATTATCTCAGTAAGTAGAAAATATATTTAACAGTGAGATATTACTTTACATCTATCATATGGGAAAAAATTGCCCATTTTGATAATATTGTTTGTGGATAAATGAGAATTTCTTCATATTTGGCTACTGCCATTTTGAAGAACAATCTGGCAAAGTCATTGTGCATATATCATATGATTATCTGATCTCACTCCTAAAGAGAAAGGGAGAGATAAAAATCTTATAAAAAGAATGTAAGATAATATGTTTTCTCACAATACTATTTATGAAGGCAGGGAATTGGAAGCAATATTGTCCATTATTAGAGGAATATACAAGAATAATGCTGTAGAGGCATACTACTGAATACCACATGATAGTTAGAATCAACATAGATTTTAAAAATGTAATGCTTTGTGAAAAACAGAAGAAAATGAATGGGTTCTATTTAAAAATATAATACACAAAAAATGACACCACATCTTTCTAAAGATACATATAAATATGAGAATATATATCAAGCACATTAGAGCAGTTACCTGTTTGGGAGTAGAATATGATAACAAGAAGAAATCAGTTTAAAATTGCTCTTTTTTTTCCCACTTTGCTCAGATCAATGATGATAATATGCCATGAACCAGAGTGTGCATCTATCTCACTCTCCTATTTTTTTTTCAATAAACGAAAGAAAACTACGGATATTGTAAAATAGTAACCAATTCAGGTTGTCTGCACATTTACACAAGGATAATTAGAAAAATTTGTTACCTACCTCTTTTTTTGATTAATCAGGGAATTAGCCAGACAACTGTAGGGTTTTTAAAGGCTGAAAGAAGATCTCAATAATTTAGGTTCTCTAGTTCCCTGATTGCAAGTATATCTGCTCTGCAGCCATACCAAATTGATGTGTCTATTTTCCTCTAGAACAGCAGCAAAGGAGATGCCACATCTTCTTGTAATAGCCTGTTTTAATATTTAACTAACAACCCTGTCATTAAATTCCTTCTCATGTCTGTATTACATGTCCACTATTACTTTCAAGTCGTTTCTCAGAGACGATGAATACAAGTTGGTCTACATTTTTCTTGTAATAATGCTTCATGTATTAGAAGGCAATTATTGTTTCCAGATTAATTAATTCAAACTCCTTCTATCTTTTCTCATGGGTCTTATTTATTTAACACTTTAATCGTATTATTAATCTACTCCATACTCCTCAACTTCACAGCATCCTTATCAAGGTAAGGAGACAAAAACTGGGTGCAACACTGACTCTATGGTGTGCCTAATCAAGAGAGAGACATTATTTTCAACTATTGCTTTCATGAGTCCTCAAAGATAACAATGGCTGGGCAATCTCATCAACTATTTTCTTTATTAATTTTAATTATAACAATCCCCTTATATGTATAAGTTTTATTATTACAAAGCATTATCATATTTTTTCTTCCAACAGCTCAATAACAACAGAAAAGATGCCATAATTCTCTGCACACTTGAGTAATGTAAAGTGCAAAGAGGTTACCACAACTTGCCTGTGATCACTGAGCTAGTAAGTACTGGAGGTAGAACCTCCCATTCTAAGTATGTAGGATGCATGTAATGTGCTTGAATGGGACACAGTATAGAGCAAGAGAGAAAGCATAAATCTGTTGCCAGAGGACTTGGATTTAGACTCTAGCTCTGTCACTGGCAGTCTTGTGGCCAGAGACAGTAATACAGTTGATATGGACATTGTGGTGTAATCAACTCTCTAAACTTTTATTGTCATATTTTCCGTGTTCTGATAAGTTGAATACATCTGACTTTAAAAGGTGATTTCAAGATAATTTTTCTTCGCTTTTGTGCCTCCACATCACCAGTTTATTTTTCATGAGAATATGTTCTTTTTTGTTGTTTGTAGTTGCTTGGTGTTTCTTCTAGTTTTACCTGAAGTCACATTTCTTAGCTCCTCTTGTTTCTTAGATTTTTATTGAGAAAATGAGGAAAATCAGGAAACATTTGCTGTGACACCCTTTTCCTTCCATAGACTATATAATCAGTCCAGTCTCAAGGTATTTAAAGAAAATAGAGAAAAAACAAAAAAGTATTAAACATTTATACTCCCTTATGTTTGTGGTTTTGAAGCTGTGGAAGATGGAGCAAATGATCCCAGAATCAAAGAAGAAATTTTTTGAAAAATCAACATAATTTTGTCATATTTAGTGACTTTTTAAGCCTTCAAAAGTTAGTGTTGGAAAGCAACATTTCAGAACGTGTCAGTGATTCACCATTGCAACACTTTTGTTTATTGAATATAATCATAGTATTTGTACCCCCAGTTTTCCTACCTGGAGTCCCAGAAAGTCCTCACAGAAGATAAGCAATATATAAACTTTATTTTTTGCTACGGGACATCTAGAAGTGTCTGCCTAACACTCCTCTTCTAGACTATTCTCTGTTTTCATCCATATAATTAACATCGGTCCAGGGCCTCTCTCCACGTTTCCAGTTTCCTGAGATTTAGCTATATCCCTGATCTACTTATGATTTGGTTGTTCAAGACTTTCTTGGATTATTACATAAACCAATTTAATTTTCCTTTTGCTTGAAAGTGGTGACATTGATAAATCTCTCACTACCTAACTAATACCTGCTACAAATGAGGTTTACATGGTTAAGGTGATATCTTTTGGATGGGCTGCTGAGCTGAGTAGGTCAAGTGGAAAAGCATAAAGCAGGAATAAGTGGCCTGGCAAATGTAACATTAAGCTGATGTCAAAGAAAAAATCATTCGTTGGAAGATGTAGGAACTTTACATAATGAGTATTACAGAGTTCAGGCATCAGCAACATAGCATTAAAAGAACAATCAAGTGAACTGCCTCACAGCTATCTCTGCTTTCGTAGATACTATGAGATATTATACAGATATTATAACTGTATTATAGGTATTTTAGATTAGAGATATAATAACTGTATTAACTATACAATTGCCCTTGATTTGACTGTAATTATTTAGTGTTACTTCAAGTCTTTAACCCTGTAATCCTTTCAGTGTGCTTCCATACCTAACTTTCAAAAGTGCCACAGGATCCTAAAAGATTTGAGAACTCAAACTAACACACAAAATAGAAAAAAAAGTTGTTGAGACACACCCTATTTTCTTAATTCTATGTCTTTTCTCTCCACATTTAATGTGTCTGTGGTTGGAATATATTTCACACTGATATTTTCTTTAAAACTCACCAGCCATCAGGGAAAATAAGATGGTAAGTTGTCATTGTCTGTGCATGGGCAAACCTATGTAATGAAGGAATCTGTTCAACTCAGTTATTTGCTGTTTGAATTTTAAGTTAAATTGGAATCTTACTTTTGTGAAGCAAAAGCCATTCACTAAAATGCTGAACATGTACCTGTTAAAAGCTTCTAGTTAACTTTTAAGAAAAGTGATTTTTTAATTTAAATAAAAAGCTGTGATTTTATCCAAATAAGATGTGCAGAAAAAACACTGGTATCCCTCAATATACCTAGAAACTTTCCTGTCAAATCTAAGAATGCAAAAGAGGTCAAGGTTTAAGCATAGATTATGAAATGCTACAGGTTATCATGGTATTATCCCTAATAATTGATAATAGCCTAACAGAATTCTGAAAAATTAGACATAGGACACACAGAAGATTTACTCTCATACCCTGATTTGCTGCTGAAATTAAAAAGACATGTAATTGTATGGATAAAAGAATAATTATTGGCAGTTAAGATAAATTATCTTTATTTAATATAGTTTTTTTCCTTCTTAAAAGCTACTGTAAAATGGATAAAGTATGTCAGATTGCTAGCGTCTGAAAATTGAGGGTTTTATGTCTTTTTTTCTATCCCAGCAGGCCACTAGTTGTGATTAGAGCATCTTATTTTTCAAATACATGTATCTACAAAAAATAATGTTGGATCAAATACACCTGGGTCCAATTGAATTCCTCAACAAATATTTTTATTCTCTTCATTCTCAAAAACTTCCAGGACATAATTAGTTCCTGCATTGTTAATTGAAATTTCTGTGAGTTTCTGCTATCATATTTAAAAAATTTCTTTCAGGAAAAGTTTTTAAAGTTCTTATGAGAGGTTTCCACCAGGTAGTCTATTGAAAGCAATTGGTGATAATTAAGTGAATTTAACTGCTACTTTAGGGACTCAAAAAGTCTCATAGAGATTGGAAATTTGTTGGGATTGAAACGAGAAGATATCTTCAACTTTCAAATGTTTCAATGACCCAGTTCTATAAAAAACGTAAAGCTTGGCTGGGCATGGTGGCTCACGCCTATAATCCAAGCACTTTGGGAGGCCGAGGCCAGGAATTTGAGACCAGTCTGGCCAATATGGCAAAACCCCATCTCTACCAAAAATACAAAAATTAGCTGGGTGGGCTAATTTATATTACCACCAGCTGCTTGGGAGGCTGAGGTGGGAGGATCACTTGAACCCGGGTGGTAGAGTTTGAAGCGAGCTGAGATGCTGCCACTGCTCTCCAGCTTGGGCGACAGAGCAAGACTCTCTGGCAGAAAAAAAAAAAAAAAAAAAAAAAAGTAAGCCTTAAGCTTTGAGGCTTTTGATAACTGTAATGGCAAGATCATTAGTAAGGCTAGTAGTAAATTTAGCCAGTCCACATACTTACTGGTCATTACATAACCTTGAGTTTCTTCCAGTATCAATTGACCTGACTGAGAATAGATGATCTCTAGTTCAGAGTTACAACAGTATTGGAACTTTTTATTTTAGAATCTCTCATTTAATAGACCTCCATAGCCTATATAGAATATGTGTATATGTCAAAGACACATAGCTTTCTTGCATCTTTCATATTTTTGTTTCATGAATAATTGTGCCTAGATATGTTAATGTCAGTATGACCTTTTGTAAAGCAAAGTTTCATTATGTAAAGATATTTAATTTTTAAAGAGCAATTAAATACCTTTGCTTATCAGGACCCTGGTAAAAAGCAGTGTGGAGTATGTAGCTTGATACTGACAGATCATATTCAGTTCCTTTGATCTGCTTAAGTTTCCACAGGGATAGATCTTAAAATAGTTGGCATATCATGCTGAGATACTGCAACTTCTTGTTTTTGCCCCATGTGCCACCAACTGCCCACCATTAGTCAAGAGAAGCCACATGCAAGCATAACCAGACTGTATCATCTTTGTCATTATTATCATGGTCCATAAATTAAGAGAACACATTAAAAGAATTTCCTATGAACATATGCTGCTTTTAAGATTACAATAGCTGGCATTAAATTTAGCTCCTTTTAGAATTCTGACATTTTATATTGTATAGATAAATAATTTCCTTTCTGGGCAAAAAATACTTCACTCAATATAATAACTATATTGAACAAACTTACTTAAATAATTATTTAAGGTAACAAGTTTATAAAATATATACGGGATACTTCTGTTAACACAAAAAAAGGCTTGATTAAAAAAAACTCCATCTGGAGCTCTATTTATTGGATGGGGCAATTGACAAGTCAGATATTAATATATCCCCCAATATTAACAGTGTAATAAAATGCTTCAATGATAAAAGAAAGTACTTCCTTATTGAAATACTTTTATTTAGGCATATTACTGACTCTTTATTGGGAAACTCCTTTTTTGATACTGATTGCTTAGTTATTGGATTAAAAAAATCAAAATGGGAAAATGCCAAAGGGAGAAGTATGTGTAATTTCAATATGAGACATGAAAAAAAATGAAAAATAAATAACATGAATGGATAATGGAACATTTTTTGGGGGATTACATTATGGTTACTATTCTTTTCACCAAAGAAACATTCCCTGGTTCATTTTTGGTATCAAAAATGAAACCAAAGGAAAATGCTGCTTACCAGAAGTAAACCCATGGAGATATGATCAAGCTATCTTCAACAAAGGTAGCAAGGATACACAGTGTGAGAAAAAATAGCCTCTTAAAAAAATGGTGGTGGATGCAGTTTTGTTACAGGTGCAGTGAACTAAAATTTTTTAAAAATGATGTTGGAAAAACTCAATAGCTACAGGAAAAAAAAATGAAATGGGATTCTTATATCATATACAAAAATAAACCAAAAATGAATTAAAGATTTAAATATAAGACCTAAAACCATGAAAGTCTTACAAGAAGACATAGGGAAAAAGCTGCATGACAGTGACTTTGGTAAGTTTTTGGATACGCCATCAATAGCACAAGCAACCAAAGCAAAAATGAACAAGTGAGACTACATCAAACTAGAAAGTCTCTGCATAACAAAGAAAACAATTAACAAAATGAAAAGGCAGCCTACAGAATTGGAAAAAATATTTGCAAACTATATCCATGAAGGAGTTAATATCCAAAAATCTAAAAGAAACTCATACAACTCAATTGCAAATAACCTAGAAAGTTTTCCGAAGAAGACACATAAATGGCCAACAGGTATATGAAAAGATGCTCGACATCACTGATTGTGATGGTTAATATTGAGTGTTGAATTGATTGGATTGAAGGATGTAAAATATTGTTCCTGGGTGTGTCTGTGAGGGTTTTGCCAAAGGAGATTAACATTTAACTCAATGAATTGAGAAAGGCAGACCCACCCTCAATCTTGGTGAGCACCAACTAATCAGCTGCCAGAGTGGCTAGGATAAAATCAGGCAGAGGAATGTGGAAGGACCAGACTGGCTTAGTCTTCTGGCTTACATCTTTCTGCCATGCTGGTTGCTTCCTGCCCTTGAACATTGGACTCCCAGTTCTTCAGCTTTTGGACTCTTGAACCTTCGACCACAAACTGAAGGCTGCACTGTTGGCTTCCCTACTTTTGAGGTTTCGGGATTCAGACTGGCTTCCTTGCTCCTCAGCTTGCAGACAGCCTATTGTGGAACTTCACCTTATGATCGTGTGAGTCAATACTCCTTAATAAACTCCGCTTTGTATACACATCTATCCTATTAGTTCTGGACCTCTAGAGAACCCTGACTAATACACTAATCATCAGGGGTATATAAATCAAAACCATAACAAGATATCATTTTACTCCTGATAGGAAGGCTATTATCAAAAAGTCAAAAGATAAATGTTTGTGAGAATGTGGAGAAAACCCATTCTCTTTATATTGTTGGTGGGAATGTAAATTGGTACAGACATTGTAGAAAAGAGTATGAAGTTTCCTCAAAAAAATCAAAATAGAACTACCATATGAGCCAGCAATCCCACTCCTAGGTATACATCCAAAAGAAATGAAATTAGTTTGTCAAAGAGATATCTGCACTCCCATGTAAACTTTAGCATTATTCACTATAGACAAGATGTGGAAATGGCCTACGCACCTGTCAACTGATGAATAGAAAAGAAAATGTGGTGTGTACGTATGTGTGTGTATGTATGTATATATATATATATGTGTATATACATACATACACACGATATACACAGTGGAATATTATTCAGCCATGAAAAAGAAGGAAATCCTGCCAATTGTAACAAATAGATGAACCTGGTTGACATCACTCTAAGTGAAATATGCCAAACACAGAAATACAAACACCACATAATTTGAATTATATTTGGAATCTTAAAAAGGTGAAATCATGGAAACAGAGAGTAGATGGGTGGTTACCAGAGGCCAAAGGTGAGCAAAATGGGAAGATGTTTTTCAAAGGGTAAAAACTTGCAGGTATAAGAAGAATAAGTCCTAGAAACCTAGTATACAGCATGATGACTATAATTAATAATATATTATTTATTGGAAATTTGCTAAGAGAATAGATCTCAAGTATTCTCACCACAGGGAAAAAGGTAACTATGTGAGGTGATGGATATGTTAATTAGCCTGATTGTGGTAATAATTTCACAATGTATACATATAGTAAAACATTACATTGCATACCTTGAATATATATAAATTTTATTTGTCAATTATACCTCAATAAAGCTGAAAAAAAAGATAGTGCTTAATAAAAACAAGTCAAAAATAATGAAGTGGACTTTATCATGAAAAGAAGCTGTTTTAGAGCTTCTGGTTTATTAGAAATAACATAGAAATAATAACATTTTCCTGATACGAATAATGATAGAGTGAATTATTACAAAATGATTAGTCTCTATTCTGAGATCTGGTGCTGTTTGGAAAGAAAAAAACATAGAAAAAAACCAATTTACTTTGAGAAAGAGTAATTTGATTTTTAAAAAATCATTCAAGTCTTGATATATAGTACAGTTAATCTTACCAAATTGGCTTCATGATTTAGCATAGACATATGGTAAACTAGCACCTAGTTGCTTTTCCTTGAAAGGTGGACCATGTAAATGAGACATTTAGTCTCTTTATGTCAGTGTTCTAGAATTGTTTTATAACCTTAAACAAAAGTTTCATCTAAGTATGTTTTTATTTTTATTTTTTAACATAAGAAATGCAAACCAAATACAAGATAGTTAATTTTTTTAAGCTACTGAAAGACCAGATTATCCTGTTATTAAACAATAGCTATAATTCGAGACACAGCAAGAGACCATTGGGCCAAAAATGTCCACTCTGAGCCCTGAATGATCTAGATTCCTAATTCACCCTCAGAGGATAATTTTATGAGGAGTGTTGTTCTATAGCACTTTGATAGTGGGTCTCATTTTTCTGTTTCTCTACTCTGCAAAGGGACTATGTGGAAGACTTTTAGCATTTTAGGGATTTAAAACCCCTCTCTGAGTGTCAAATAAAAGTTATGGAGTCCATGTACAGAAAAAAAGAACACATACACAAATATTTGCAAACAATTTCAAGATGTTCACACTGTCCAAAGCACCTGTGTACCTGCTCCCAGGTTAAGAAACTATTTCACAATGTCAAATGTGCTGTGAACTTGCTGTGAGCACATATTTTCCCTTGTCACTGAAGTCTATAAAACTTCCATAATATGATATTCTCACTACCAATAGGTATAATGCCTGCTGGAGGATAGAACAGCAGAGGAGAAGAGGTTTGTCAGCCTGTAGTAAACCCCAGAAAGGTAGGTACTAGCACACAAAAGGGATGAGCAAACTCTACATATTAGATATTCTGTCATTACCCCCCTGCAAAAGTCAAATCTGCAATTTGTCTAATGTTCAAATTTTAGTACTTGATTTTACAATATTTTATTGAACAAATATATGCTTTACATAATTAATTGTAGAAGAATTTATATTTTTTCTCTATTAAATGGTTAAAAACATGTCTTCCTGACATTGCAACTTACCCTGGTGGCAAAAAAAAAAAAAAAAAAAAAAAAAAAGAAAGAAAGAAAAAGAAACAAAAGAGAATAGGCTTGTTTCCAAGCTTTTCTGCAAAGAATAGTGCAGCGGTGAAGAATTAGAGACAGCAGTTAAATCTTTTGCTTAGATTTTTAAAAAACAATTAGGGAATGCATTCATCATACAAAGTCTTACTGTCAAATTGGTCCCAATAGCTTACACTGAAGACCGTTAATGAAGCTGATGGGTGAAAAGTATATGAGTCAAGCATCAGGCTAAATTTAACAGTGGAAAACTTCTTTCTTACCCCTCCTGAGAGAAAATCAAATTTTAAAAAAGTTTCAAAGTTTTAAAGTATTACTAAAAAAATAAAGAGAAGGTAAGAGAGACAAGTTGGTCAAACTTGAGTGAGATAAATGCTTTTAAAGTTTAAGAACATTGTTTGGATATGCCATCAAAAGCACAGGCAACCAAAGCAAAAATAAACAAGTGAGACTACATCAAACTAGAAAGTCTCTGCACAACAAAGGAAACAACTAACAAAATGAAAAGGCAGCCTACAGAATCAAAAAAATATTTGCAAACTATATTGACTAAGGAGTTAATACCCAAAATCTACAAGGAACTCATGTAACTCAAAAACATTCTTGCTTCCAGCCAAGATGAAATAAGGATTGAATCTACTCTCCTTCCTGAAACAAAAACTGAATAAAATGTAGGAAGCATTGGTTTTCAAAAAATTGGATGTAAGGCAATGAATGACAGTGATTCTAAGACAATAGAAATAAATTACATGAGCGCCTGATTGTCTCAGCTTATTGCCTAGGAATAGTTTCCAGACCGTAGTGTAGAATTAGAGGAATCCAGGTAGATACCTGTGGTCTCACTGACTTCAAGATGCACAGCAAGCAGTCCAGGGAGGCCGACGTTGCTGGAGTTCACCAGGCATGAGACTATGTAGAAGGAGATTTCCTACACACACTTAGTTTACTCAAGAAGAAAGAGATCATTTTAATAATCATATATAAATTAAAGACATTAAATTTTTAGCTAAAAATATTCCCACAGAAAAAATGCCAAGTTCTTATGGCTTTATAGGTAAATTCTAACCAGACATGTAAGGAAGACAATAATCTTACAAAAATTGCCAAAAAATGAAAAAGGAAAAAGTATTTCCCAACTCCTTCTATGAGGCCAGCTTAACTCAGATGTGAAAATCAAAACCAATCCAAGACTTTACAGGAAGCAAACTACAGACTAACATTTTTCATAAACAAAGATTTTTTTAAATAAACATTTTAAATAAAATGTAACAAAATGTTAACAATCTGAATTAAAAACTGGATTCCAACTAGGGGTTTCTCAGAAATGCAAGGTTGGTTTAACATTCAAAAATCTACCAGTGCAAGCCACCATATTATTCACCAATTTTCTCAGAAATTCAAGGTTGGTTTAACATTCAAAAATCTACCAATGTAATTCACCATATTAATAGACCAAAAAGGAAAACCATATGATCAATTTAGCAGGTGCATAAATGGTATTAAACAAAATCCACAGCCATTCCTGATTAAAAACAAAACAAAGCAAAACAAGACAAAACCAAACAAAACTCTCAGCAAATTAGGAAGAGAAGGGAATGCCCTCAATCTGATGACCAGCATCTATGAAAGCTCACATTTGATATCAGATCTAATGGTGAAAGATTGCTTTTTCTCTAATGTCAGCAAAAAGGCTAGTATGTCTGCTCCCACCGTTTTTCCTCTACATTTTACTGGAGATTAGGGTTAAAAAAAAAAATAAAAGTCATGTAGATAAAAATAAATAAATAAAAAGCATGTAGATAAGAAAAAAAAAGAAGTAAAACTGTTTTTATTAACAACCTGATTCTCCCATATGGAACATTTTGTGAAATTACATAAAAGCTATTGGAATTAGTATAGTATTTTTTTTTTGCAAGTTTGATGTTTATATATGTAACCTCAGTGTACAAAATTCAGCTGTTTTTCTGTATGCTAGCAATGAAAAATTGGAAATAAACATAAACGTGTTTTTTCTTTTACAAAGAATCAAAGGCAATCCAGTGGTCTGAAAATTGATATAATTATGGATATTATTCACCACAAGTCTTTCTGCAGTTAAGAAAAGTCCACACTAAGTAACAAAACAGATACAGATTTCCCATAGCTCATTAAAATTGCCTCATGTGCTGCAGAACTAGTATTTCTTTTTTTTCTTAATTGTATTTCTTTAATATGAAAAGCAATGAACCTGTGTAAAGCAAAACTTACAATATCATTTACAATTGCTTTTTTTTCTAATATATATTTTATTGCATTTTAGGTTTTGGGGTACATGTGAAGAGCATGCAAGATTGTTGCATAGGTACATACATGGCAGTGTGGTTTGCTGCCTTCCTCCCCATCACCTATATCTGGCATTTCTCCCCATGCCATCCCTCCCCAACTCCCCATCCCCTGCTGTCCCTCCCCTAGTTCCCCCTAACGGACCCCAGTGTGTGATGCTCCCTTCCCTGTGTCCATGTGTTCTTATTGTTCAGTACCCACCTATGAGTGAAAACATGTGGTGTTTGATTTTCTGTTCTTGCGTCAGTTTGCTGAGAATGATGGTTTCCAGTTTCATCCATGTCCCTACAAAGGACACAAACTCATAGTTTTTTATGGCTGCATAGTATTCCATGGTGTATATGTGCCACATTTTCCTTGTCCAGTCTATCGTCGATGGGCATTTTGGTTGGTTCCTGGGCTTTGCTATTGTAAACAGTGATGTAATGAACATATGTGTGCATGTGTCCTTATGATAGAACGATTTATAATCCTTTGGATATATACCCTGTAATGGGATTGCTGGGTCAAATAGAATTTCTATTTCTAGGTCCTTGAGGAATTGCCACATTGTCTTCCACAATGGTTGAACTAATTTACACTCCCACCAACAGTGTCAAAGTGTTCCTATTTCTCCACATCCTCTCCAGCATCTGT